>CAUPSL010000320.1:62500-179452 GCA_963514005.1 Raja brachyura
GGAGAGGAGGTGGGGGAGAGGAAGGGGAGGAGGAGGGGGAGGGGATGGGAGAGAGAGGGGGAGGAGGGTGGGAGAAGGAGGACGGGAGAGGGGGGGGATGAGAGGGGGTGAGAGAGGGAGGATGAGAGAGGGGAAGAGGAGAAGGGCAGGAGAGGAGGAGGAGAAGGGAGGGGAGGTGGGGGGAGAGGAAGAGGGGGAGAGGAGGAGAGGGGAGGAGGGAGGGGATAGGAGAGTGGGGGAGGAGGGGGGAGAAGGAGGGAGGGAGAGAATGGGGTGAGAGAGGGGAAGAGAAGGAGGGCGGGAGAGGAGGAGAGGGGAGGAGAGGAGGTGGGGGGAGAGGAAGAGGGGTGAGAGGAAGAGGGGAGAGAGGAAGGGGGAGGAGGAGTGGGAGAGAAGGCGGGAGAGGAGGGGGAGAAGGGAGAGGAGGTGGGAGGAGAGGAAGAGGGGGGAGAGGAGGAGAGGGGGGAGAGGAGGAGAGGGGAGGAGGGAGGGGATAGGAGAGAGTGGGGGAGGAGGGGGGAGAAGGAGGGAGAGAGGGGGGTGAGAGACGGGAAGAGAAGGAGGGCGGGAGAGGAGGAGAGGGGAGGAGAGGAGGTGGGGGAGAGGAATAGGGGGGAGAGGGGAGGGGAGGTGGGGGGGGAGGAAGAGGGGGGAGAGGGGAGGAGAGGAGGTGGGGGAGAGGAAGAGGGGGGAGAGGAGGAGAGGGGAGGGGAGGTGGGGGGAGAGGAAGAGGGGGGAGAGGAGGAGAGGGGAGGGGAGGTGGGGGGAGAGGAAGAGGGGTGAGAGGAAGGGGAGGAGGAGTGGGGGGGGGCGGAGGGGGGAAACGTCAAGTCAAAGTCAAAAGAGTTGATTGTCATGTGTCCCTGACAGGACAATGGAAATCTTTCTTTGCATAGCACAACAAAACATAGTAGGCATTGACTGCAATTCTATACGTAAATACACCCATGAATTAATCACAAACGGCTCCGATTACTGCCGTTTCGCTGATGCAGGTAAGTTGATAGAAGTTGTAGGTAAATCGTTTCTGTTCTCGCGCTCCGCAGAAGTCGCAGCAGGCAGGCGCCATCTTGAGGAGGAAGAGGAGGGGGAGAGGAGGATGGAGGAGAGGAAGATGGGATAGAGGAGGAAGGAGGGGAGCGGGCTGGTCTGCGGTCGGCGACGTCACTCGCAGCGTTAACTCGGCGTGTAGCCAGTGTGACGTCATCACATCGTCAGCCAAAACCAGCGGGTTTATTTTGAGATTTATTTGACATTTTTAAACATTTCGATTAATAACTCGAGAAATAATGCATTAATTTTTCAGATAAGGAGGTTTTAACTGCACGGGATAAATCTCTACCGGAATATGTAAAAAAAACTGTTAGAGCGTCGTTCTTTTGAGCCAATGTGATTACACGCACACACACACACACACACACACGCGTGCACACACACACACACACACACATCCAAGATCAGAGTTTAAATAGTTACTAGACTAAGTGGGATCCAATTGCGTCCCATGGGAGGGCTGGTCCCCCAATGCAATATTCAACCTCTCCACCTATTCCAATATTGGTGACCAGTGCGGGGTGTGGGGGAGGTGGGGAGGGGGGGGGGGCTTTCTGGAGCGCTAGTATGGGCATTGTGGGCTGAAGGGACTGGTTTCCAGAGGACGAGTATTGACATGGTGGGCCAAATGGATTATTTGCTGACAGCGCAGTTACTCTAGCCTGGTGTGCTGATGTGCTGGTGTGCTGGCAGCTCACTCACTCATGGCTGGTGGGCTCGCAGTTGAGTCACAGCTATCCCTTGACATTCCATTTCAAGCAGGGAGAGCGGGCGTAAGAAGCCGGAGGGGAGGGGATCGCAGAGACGGGCAACGGGCCATTTTGTCAAACACTGAACAACAGTTTTAAAACTTCCCCTCTGTTTCCGTCACCTCTATCAACCCGCCGTTCCCCGTTGTCACTGCCATTCCCATCTCTTCCCGCAGCCCTACAGCGCGGAAACAGGCCCTTCGGCCAAACGAGCCCACCCGGCTTCGGTCCTGACCACAGACCAAGTCTGCCCGGGACTGACGCCTGGAAGTTCGGGCGGTGGATGTCGGGAGCCGGAGACGGAGCCCGGAGGGGAGAGACGGCGGCCGCCTCTGGCTGGCGCTCAAGGCGCGGGTTTATCAAAGAGCCGAAGCACTGAGTTGAGCGGATATTTCACCGCGCTCTTCACCTCCTCCCTGAACATGGACTGGGTCACCGCATAAATAAATGTGTTGGTGCAGCAGCTGAGATTCCTCAGCAAAAACCCGACGTTGTTAACGATATGATCAGAATCATTCCAATCCTTTGCATTTCCTGTGATCTGATAATAGACGAAGAATGCAACATATGTCAGCCACAGGAGGATGAAGCTGCCGGAGATGGCGAATAGTAAAACCATAGACCTCCTCCTGCTCTCCATCTCCGGGTCACTGCGATTGTCCCTCCTGCTCTCACCCCTCAGCCCCTTACGGACCCGACTGGCCACTAAAATGTGCCGGACTGTCAGAGCGTTGAGCAGCAGGATTACAGCGAAAGGGAGGAGCGGAGTTGAAACCGCGTCGATCCAGTCAAATGCCACCCACCCGGGGTCAGTGTAATAAATGCCCATCGTGGCACAGCCCCACGGTACATTGTCGATGATATATCTGGGTTCCCGTATGAAGTAGCGGGGAACGTTTTTCAGACAGAACAGAACGCCGACTGTTGCGAGAACCGCAGCCGCAGTTTTCCCGCTGCAATATTTAGTTTTCAGCTTCTGGCAACAAATGGCGACAAAGCGATCAAAGGTGAAAGTGACGGTGAACCAGACAGAACAGTCTGCACTTGCATACTGCAGCACAGCGGTAACTCTGCACACAGGGGTGATGGACAGGAAACTCCACCAAAAGTAATGATACTTGAGATGAAGCAAAATGACCTCGGTGATCACGACCAGTAGATCGGCCGCTGCCATGGCCACCAGGTAGCGAGTGGTGCAGGTGGAGAGGCCGCACTTTCCCCGGGACAAGATCACAATCGCCACTAAATTCACTGCGGAAAGACAAGGGAACGGACACTGGGCATTCGTGAACACGTTCTCCGGGGTCTGAACACCGGCTCGTCTTTCAGACAAAGATCAGGAGTGTTGGAGTTGGTGCGCTGCTGGCAGATAATGAATAGAACTAAGATAACATAAAAATAAGTGCACGAGGAGGCCATTCGGTACTTCGAGCCAGCATTCAGTGCGATCATGGCTAACCTTCCGCAATCAATAACCCGTGCCTGCCTTCTCCCCATATTCCTCGATTCCACTAGCTCACAGAGCTCTATCTGGCCCTCTATCTAACCCTCTATTAAATCCATCCAGTGATTTGTTTTCCACTGCCCCCAGTGGCAGGGAATTCCACAAATTCATACCTCTCGGGGTGAAAAATCTATTTCTCACCTCAGCCTTACATGGCCTCCCCTTTATTCTAAGAATGTGGCCCGTGGTTCTGGACTCAACCAGCATTGGGAACATTTTCCCTGCGTCCAGCTTGTCCAGTCCTTTTGCAATTTTATATGTTTCTATACGATATCATAAAATATATGAACATTGGATGGTCAGCCATGATCATATTGAATGGCGGTGCAGGCTCGAAGGGCCGAATGGCCTACTCCTGCACCTATTTTCTATGTTTCTGTCTATGTTTCTATCCCCTCATCCTTCTAAACTCCACCGGATACAAGCATAGTATTTCTATATTTGCTGATATGAGAGTCCTAGATTCCCGCCATCCCAAGTATCAATCGCGTGAACCTACACTGCACTTCCTCAATCACAAGGATGTCCTTCCACAAATTAGGAGACCAAAACTGTACACAATGCTTCAGATATGATTTTTACCAGAGCCCTATACAACTGCAGAAGAACCTCTTTCCACAAATACTCAAATCATCTTGTTATAAAGGCCATCATTCCATTAGCGTTACTCACTGCCTGCTGTACCAGCACGCCAACTTTCAGTGACTGGTGTACAAGGACACCCAGGTCTCGCTGTACCTCCCCCTTACCTAACCTAACGCGTTGAGATAATAATCTCCCCCCTTGTTTTTGCCGCCAAAGTGGATAGCTTCACGTTTATCTATCTAATACCGCATCTGCCCACTCACTCAACGTGTTCAGGTCACCCTGCATCCTCCTAACATCCTCTTCGCAGTTCTCACTGCCACCCAGCTTTGTGTCATCCGCAAACTTGCTAGTGTCGCTCCTAATTCCCTCTTCCAAGTCATTAATATATATGATAAACAGTTGCGACCCCCACACCGAGCCCTGCAGCACTCCACTCGCCACTGCCTGCCATTATGAAAATTACCGTTTACTCCTACTCTTTGCTTCCGGTCTGCCAACCAATTTTCCATCCACGTCAACACCCTACCCCCAATACCATGTGCTCTAATTTTTAGTCACCAATATCCCGTGTGGGATTTTATCGACGGCTTTCTGTAAGTCTAGATAGACTACATCCACTGGCTCCCCTTCAAACATTTTACTTGTCACATCCTCAAAAAATTCCAGAAGATTAGTCAAGCATGATTTCCCTTTCATAAATCCATGTTGACTTGGACTAATCCTTGTACTGCTATTCAAATGCCCCATTATTGCCTCTTTAATAATTTACTCCAGCATATTTGCCACCCGCGAAGTCAGGCTAACTGGTCTGTAATTCCTCCATTTCAATCTCGCTCCTTTCTTGAAAAGTGGGATAACATTAGCTGTCCCCCAATCCACAGGAACTGATCCTGAATCTATTGAACATTGCAAAATGATCACTAATGCGTCCACTATTTCTCGAGCCGCCTCCTTGAGGAACTTGAAATGCAGACCTTCTGGTCCAGGGGATTTATCTTCCTTCAGTCCCATTAGCCTACGCAATACTACTTGTCGCCTAATGAAATTTTAGTTCAATTCCTCTACCCTCTCAGATCTTCTGTGCTCCAGTACATCTGGTAGATTGTTTGTGTCTTCCTTAGTGAAGACAGATCCGAAGTACCTGTTCAACTCATCTGCAATCTCCTTGTTGCCCGTAATAATTTCACCCGTGCCCGCTCCACGAGGCCGCAGTATGGACGGAGATACGATACGGAAAAAAAAAGTAGCATCGCCGTCGAGGGAAGCGATAAAACGTTTCCCCCAACCCCCGTAACCACCCCCTCTCCATCCCCGCATAATACAAATCTAAAGATACATTAAAACGCACACAAAATAACAGGACGACACGGGCTGCTTACGGGGCTGCTTAGACGGCGCCACCCAGTGAATCGCAGCGTGATTTCAAAAATTATTTTACTAAGAGGTCTGGCATAGTTCACATATTCTTGAGCAGTTGCGAATCTCGTAACATGATCAGAATCAAGTCAACACCGGTTAACACTTTCAGTTATAAAACTTGAATTGCTCTGCTCACTTACCAGGGACTCCAACGGCAGCAATGGCCACATACAAGAATTTCTCCACATCGAAATATTCCCAAAGCTTTTGCCCCATTTTTTCTGCCCAGCGAGGTGTCACCGTAAGCGAGCGGCAATCTCGGAATGAAATGCTGGGGCAGAACATTCCATGACACTTTATGCCATGTTCCGTCTCCATAGGGACAGTGACGTTTCATCAGAATTAAGAAAAATAGAGATTTCGAAATTATTCCAAAACAGATGACTTCATACAAATTAAACCCCGCTGAGTGAGAGAGGATTAGATTCATTCAGGGAATTGATTGAGAAACTCCAAAGACTCGGAATTGTGGCGACACTGACGGTTGGAAATTGGGAGCGGCATTGTTCCAGAAAAGGGGATATAGTTTCAAACCACATCAGATCCTACTCTACATCTCATAGACCATAGACCATGGACAATAGGGGCGGATTAGGCTATTCGGCCCATTGAATCATCACGGCCATTCAATGCCATCATGGCTGATAGCCCACAATCAGTATCCCGTTCCTTCTTTCTCCCCATATCCCCTGACTCAACTATCTTTAAAAGCCCTATCTTGTTCTCCCCATTTTTTTTTTCATTATTCATTTTTATTTATCACAGGCCAGTGTACAAAAATATAACCAACGGCATAAGACATGATACACTTATAGTACAGTTTCAATTTTGATTTTATCGAAAGTTGAGAGAAAATCAGAAAGACAAAGCAAGAGGGAGGAAAAGTGGAATGTGGAAGGATAGAACCGCTAGATACCAAAGTGGTGTCGCCAAAGAGTGAGTGAGTAAAAGAAATAAGGAAGATGTAGAGTAATAAAAATACACAAACAGAAAGAAAAATAAAAGGTGGTGATATCCCTGCCTCGTATCCCTCCCCACCCATCACCCAACCCGTGATTAGATTTCTCCAAAATTGTGTTGCACCATACGATCCTTGTAATACATCAATGAATGGTGCCCATGTCTTCGAAAAATGCACTGTTTTTTCCTCTAAGACAAGTCCAATATCTTCAAGATGTAGCGTCCCAGACATGACTGTAATCCGCATTTTAAGAGTAGGGACAGATGTATGTTACCATAATTTAAGTATTAGTGTTTTAGCCGTTATCAGACCATAATTGAGGAAACGTCTTTGAAATATTTTTCGCTCAGAGCAGGCTTCTGGTATTCCGAGAATAATCAATTGCGTCTCGGGGTCCAATTTTGTTTTTATTGTTTTTGAAAACATTTCAAAAATTCCTCTCCAAAAATGTTGTCATTTTATGCAAGAGGCGAAGGAATGTATTATAGTTGCTTCTTGAATGAGCCATTTGTCACACATAGGAGAGCAATTTGGACATATCTTATTCAGTTTAGACATTGGATAGTAGAGTCCATAGTGTATTTTAAATTGACTTTATCGTATGTCGAACGTTAATCGAACAATTGTGTATATATACAAGGATTTCTTCCCATTCATCTTTTAGAATTTGTAGACCTATTTCCTCTTTCCAGTCTCTTCTAATTGCTTCTGACGATGGGATTTCTATATTTAGAAGGGTGTTGAACAAATATGATGTCCAGTTGTTTGACTCTGAATTTCCATTCATGTCTTTGACTAGTGTATCTGGTTACAAAGTTTGGTAGTCTTGGGTATATGTTTTCAGATATTCTCGAATATGAAGATATCTGAAATATTGATTACCTTTCAGGTGATATTTCTACTATAATTATTAAAATGAGAGAAGAGTTCCCATCTCGTAAAGATCTCCAATGTTTTGTATTCCTAGTCTTTCCCAATATGCAAACGTTTTATTTGATCATTGTGAATTGATCATGGGAAACAAGGACATGGCATAGCAATTGAATGACTACTTTGGTTCTGTTTCCTCTAAGGAAGACATAAATAATCTGCCGGAAAAGGCAAGGGACGGGGGTTCAAATGAGATGGAGGAACTGGGTGAAATGCAGGTTAGCCGGGAAGTGGTGTTAAGTAAATTGATGGGATTAAAGGCCGATAAATCCCCAGGGCCAGATAGGATGCATCCCAGAGCACTTAAGGAAGTAGCCCCATAAATAGTGGATGCATTAGAGATCATTTTTCAATACTCTTTAAATTCTGGAATAGTTCCTGCGGATTGGAGGGTAGCTAATGTAAACCCACTTTTGAAAAAGGGAGGGAGAGAGAAAACGGGGAATTACAGACCAGTTAGTCTAACATCGGTAGTGGGGAAACTGCTAGAGTCAGTTACTAAAAATGGGATAGCAGCACATTTGGAAAGTGGTGAAATCATTGGATAAAATCAGCATGGATTTATGAAAGGTAAGTCATGTCTGACGAATCTTGTACAACTTTTCCAGGGTGTAACTAGTAGAGTGGATAAGGGAGAACCAGTGGATGCGTGATATCTGGACTTATACAGAAGGCTTTCAAAAAGATCCCACATAAGAAATAGGAAGCACATGGTATTGGGGGTTCAGTATTGATGTGGATAGAGAACTGGCTAGCAGAGAGGACACAAATAGTTGGAGTAAACGGGTTATTTTCAGAATAGCAGGCAGTGACTAGTGGGGTACCGCAAGGGTCAGTGCTTGGAGCTCAGCTATTTACAATATATATTAATGATTTGGAATAGGGAGTTAAATGCAATATCTCCAAGTTTGCGGATGACACGAAGCTGGGGGCCGTTAGCTGTGAGGAGGATGCGAGGAGGCTGCAAGATTACTTCGATAGGCTGGATGAGTGGGCAAATGCATGGCAAATGCAGTATATTGTGGATAAATGTGAGGTTATCCACTTTGGTGGCAAAAACAGGAAAATCGACTATTCTCTGAATGGTGGTCGATTAGGAAAAGGGGAGATGCAATGAGACCTCGGTGTCATGGTACACCAGTCATTGAAAGTAGACATGCAGGTGCAGCAGGCAGTGAAGGAAGCAAATGGTATGTTAGCATTCACAGCAAAAGGATTTCGGTATAGGAGCAGGGAGGTTCTACTGCAGTTGTACAGGGTCTTGGTGAGACCACAGCTGGAGTATTACGTACAGTTTTGGTCTCCAAATCTGAGGAAAGACATTCTTGCCTTAGCGGGAGCACAGAGAGTGTTCACCAGACTGATTCCTGTGATGTCAGGACTTTCATGTGAAGAAAAACTGGATAGACTCGGCTTGTACTCGCTAGAATTTAGAAGATGGAGGGATGATCGTATTGAAACTTACACAATTCTTAAGAGGTTGGACAGGGTAGATGCAGGAAGATTGTTTGGATGTTGGGGAAGTCCAGAACAAGGGTTAAGGAGTGTAAGGAAAAGGGGGAAATATTTTCGCATCGAGATGAGAAAACCATTTTTCACACAGAGTGGTGAATCTGTGGAATTCTCAGGCACAGAAGGTGGTTGAGGCCAGTTCATTGAATGTATTTAAGAGGGAGTTGGATGTGGCCCTTGTGGCGAGAGGGAGCAGGGGGTATGGAGAGAAGGCAGGTACGGGATACTGAGTTGGATGATGAGCCATGATCATATTGAATGGCCGTGGAGGCTCGAAGGGCCGAATGGCCTACACCTGCGCCAATTTCATATGTTTCTATGTTTATATATAATAGATGGCTTGAACAAAGGCTTATTGGCTATTGGTGAAAGAAGACATCAATGTCTTTGTTTAAAAGATGATTTTACTTGTCTCCAGATTCGTAGAGTGCTGTGAATAATCGGATTTTTATCATAGAGCGTGTTCTTAAAATTTGTTGGAGAGAGAAGAATCGCGCCTCTGTTAAAAGGCGAATAATCATCTCTCTCCATTAATTACCAGTCTACCTGTTGACCTGAATTGTCCAGCCAGTAAATTACATTGTTAATACTCGTTGCCCGGTAAAAGTATGAGAAGTTGGAGAGACCCAATCCACCCGTTTCTTTGGGTTAAATAGTTGCCGTTTATGAATTATATGTGTTTTATAAACCCAAATAAAGTTGTAATCAGAGAATCAAGTTTTTTGAAAACAAATTGAGCATGTATTCTGCCTATTAGACACATCGGGAGTGTTTTCTTAAGGGGTTGGACAAGCTGGATGCTGGAAGATTGTTCCCGATGTTGTGGGAGTCCAGAACAAGGGGTCACAGTCTAAGGATAAGGGAGAATTCCTTTAGGACCGAGATGAGGAAAACATTCTTTACACAGAGAGTGGTGGGTCTCTGGAATTCTCTGCCACAGAGGGTAGTTGAGGCTAGTTCATTGGCTATATTTAAGAGGGCGTTAGATGTGGCACTTGTGGCTAAAGGGATCAGAGGGTATGGAGAGAAGGCAGGTACGGGATACTGAGTTGGATGATCAGCCATGATCACATTGAATGGCGGTGCAGGCTCGAAGGGCCGAATGGCCTACTCCTGCACCTATTGTCTATGTTTCTATGTTTCTATGTTTTCCAGAATTGAATACGAACATTTAATTTAGTAACTAAAGGCGGGAAGTTTGCGTTGAATAGGGAGGTGTATTTTCTGGTTACCTGAACACCCAGATATTTGAGTTTTTCCGTAGCAATTCTGAAAGGGAATTTTAGAAGGTGTATCGGTCTTCAGGTTTTATTGACATAATTTCTCGTTTGTTCCAGTTATTCTGTATCCTGATTTAAGAGAACATTTATATTAAGATTTAATAATTAAGATTAATAATTGGAATAATAATATTTCAGAATTGGTGATATATAGTAATGCATCTTCTGCATGTAATGATATTGTATTATTAGACTATTTCGAATTATTGTCGTGAATGTTCGGTTGTGCTCTTGAACTTTCCTCTAGAGGTTCAATCGCAAGAGCAAATAGGGGTGATAATGCAGATCCTGGATAGCTGAAATTTAGGAGAGGGTATATGGTTAATCAGTATTATGGCAGTCAGCTTATCATATAACATTTTATCCATGAGATAAAAGTTTCTCCCATCTGAATTTTTTGCAGCACTGTGAAAAGATATTTCCATGCTACTTGGTCAAATCATTTTTCTGCATTGAATGAAATATTTGATAAATCTTCTTTTTTAGTTCTGTGTGAGTACATTACGTTAAAAAGGCGTCTCAAATTATTAAACGAATGTCTCTTGGGTATAAACCCGTTTGATCCCTGTGTGTTAATCCATTAACGTACTTTCTTAAGTATGGCAAAGTTTTCACTAATATTTTCTGATCTGTATTTAACAGAGCGATTACTCTGCATGACCCCGGGTCCTCTAGATCTTTATCTTTTTTGGGTATAAGTGTGGTCGTTTGTTCAGCTAGAGTTTGTGGTAATGTATGTTCTTTAAATGTGTATGTATAAAGATTGTATAAACGCGGGGAAACTACCTCATAAAATCTTTTATAAAATTCGTTACTAAACCCATCTGGTCCTGGTGTTTTGCCGTTCTTCAGTGACTTGATTGGCTCTTCTATGTCTTTAATTGAAATCTGTGCTTCTAATTCCTCTTGTTCCAGCGGATTAAGTGTTGGAAGTTTGTTGTTATCAAGAACGTTTGCAATGTTTCTACTTTCTTTCGATCTTTTGGATGTATATGCATTTTCATAAAATTGGGCAAACCTTTCATTCATGTATTTTGGAAGCGTTAACAATTCACCTTTATCGGATTTGATTTTTTGGATAGTATGGTCCTTTTCGAATGTTGTCAACTGGCGTGCAAACGGTGTGTGTGGTTTATCGCCAAATTCGAAATTTTCCTCTTTTGTAATTTGAAATAATCTGATAACTCTTGCAGATAGAATTTGATTTAACTTAAATTGTAATACTGCTATCTTATTATGTTTATCTATAGTCAGATCTATCGCGCTTTATGTCAATTTGTCTGACCTGTTCTTCTAATTGCAATTGTTCCATCCTATTATTTTTGTTTTAATATGCTTAATATGAAATTGATAGAAACTCGGATAAAAGCCTTAAAATATTCCCATAACAACGAGGGCGAAGTACCTGTTGTATCATTGGTCTCAAAATATATTTCCATCTGTTGTTTTCAATATTTACAACAATCCGGATTATTTAGTATTTGAGGGCTAAACCTCCTGACCGACGTTTTATTAAACATACCTAGTTTTAAGGAGAAGGGCAGCGGGGAATGATCGGAAATAGTACTATTGGGATATTTGGGATTAATTGTGAAAGTTATTAATTTCGTGTCCACTAGAAAACAGTCAATACGTGTTTAGGTTTTATGTACTGATGAGTGGAAGGAGTATTCTCTTCCGGATGGGTTAACAATCCTCCACATGTCTGGTATATTTGTATTTCTTATATACGTATTTAAGTGTTTCCTGGATTTTTATTTTGTATTATATCGCTTTTGTTGTACAGATTTATTCAGAACGCAATTGAGATCCACCCAATTATCAAGTTTTCCTGGATGGAGTCTGAAATTTAATTCAAGATTTCATTAAAAAGGTGTGGGTTGTCAATGTAAGGAGCATAGATATTTACCTCAGTGAGTGGGGTCGAGTATATCTTACGAGAAACTATGACATATCTACCATATTTGTCTGCAATGGTGTTTTTATGTTTCAATGGTATGCCCTTACGGATTATAATTGCAGATTTGGAGAGACAGGAGGAGTGATATATTTGACCAATGCAATTAGCCTTCAGCCTGGTCTGAGTTTGAACTTTAAGATGTGTTTCTTGTACAAATATTATATCAGCATTAATTGATTTTAATTGGGCCAGAAACTTACCCCTTATATTTGGCTCGTCAGCGCCCCTAATATCCCAGCCACAAAACGCAAATCCTCCAGTTTTCTTCAGAGTGTCGTCTTGCATTACAGCTTACATGGATTCCCTTGTTTCAGATGGTGCAACACAATAACTCAACCTTCTGGGTGTTGGGTGGCTACTCCCAATTTCGGAACTCTGATGGTATATCCCAAAGAAAGGTGCCCTGGAAGGAAAAGCGAAAACGATGCTAAATTACATGAATGATACAAAAAAGTAGTATTTGAGTATGCTGTGTGAAACCACCCACTGTTGGGAAAATTCATGTGATGTTCCGTAGCTGTAAATCTCATTTAGCTCCGCCCCTTACAAACTAATATTATAGAAAGAAAACAGGCCAGAACCGGATATAACATGCACCGAAAGAAAAAAAGAGAACGTGTACTGTAAGTAGTGCATCATTTAGGCTGACTAAGTAGGTATTTACTATGTAAATACTGTATGTAAACTAAAAAAAAACATTGTTTTTGCTTATTAATAATTGTGTTTTAAACAATATCAAAGACTAGGACATTATCAATAAATTCCTCTTAGAGGATTACATTTCTTAACTGGGTTTGTGTGGGTATTTACTATTTAAATACCAGATTTTAATTAACAACCTCATGAAAGTCATCTGGTTGGAAGGGGTTAACTGAAAGCTGAGACAACGTCCTGGCTGCCTGCCAGGTTCGTCTTATAAGCTTGGGTGATTCTCCCACGCTCTGTCTTTGAACAGAGTCTCTGAAAGCAGCTCCCCACAAATCGATTATTCATATCTATCTATAATACTAAAGGTCTGATCTTGACCGCTTTTGGCTCGCTGCGCTGTGATTTCCGAGAGAACGCCGCCACCTACGGCCGTCATTTTTGGCCACCTCGCTCAGAGACCCCGTCCGCCTTCCTGGACCAGAGGGAGCATCCGATCGATGAAAAATCAGAGATATATCAATGTTTAAAACAAAATGATGTTCACCCTGCTGCCACTGCTGGTGGGAGGGGGGAGAGCCAGAGGGATACATCTCTCTGAGCACTGAATAACACGGAACACATTGCTGCTCAACTGTCAGTGCCCTTAATGTGGTTTGAAAATGAAAATATGGTTGGTTTGAAAAAAAAAGGCACTGTCTGCAAATGGTTGTTTGTGGTTTTGGGTTCAAGAAAAGAGGCACTACTGCAATTGTGGTTTCAGTGTTTGGGTTCGAGTTGAATGGCACAAGTGCAAATGGTGGTTTGGCTGCTTTGAGTTGAAGTTAAATGGCACTAGTGGAAATGGTGGTCTGGGTGCTTTGGATTGAAGTTAAAAGGCACTGCTGCAAATGGTGGTTTGATATGCTTTAGGTTGAAGTTAAAAGATACCACTGCAAATCGTGGTTTGGAAACTTTTGATTGAAGTTAAAAGGCACTACTGGAAATGTTGGGTTGGGTGCATTGGGTTGAAGTTAGAAGGCGCTGCTGCAAATGGTGGTTTGGGTGCTTTGGTTGAAGTAAAAAAAGCACCCCTGCAAATGGTGAGTTGGGTGCTTTGGGTTGACGTTGAAATGCTCTACTGCAAATGGTGGTTTGGGTACGTTGGGTTGAAGTTCAAACGCACTACTGCAAATGGTGGTTTGGCTGCTTTGGGTTGAAGATAAAAGGCACCACAGCAAGTGGTGGTTTGGGTGCTTTGGGTTGGTTAAATGGCACTACTGCAAACGGTGGTTTGGGTGCTTTTGGTTGAAATTAAAAGACGCGACTGCAAAAGGTTGTGGCTTGGGTGCTTTGGTATGAAGTAAAAAGGCACCACTGCATATGGCGTTTTGCATGCTTTGGGTTGAAGTTAAAATGCACTACTGCAAATAGTGATTTGGTTTCTTTGGGTTGACTATAAAAGACACTACTGCAAATGGTGGTTGTGGGTGCTTTGGGTTGAAGTTAAAAGGCACTACAGCAATTGGTGGTCTGTGTGCTTTGGTTGTAGGTAAAATATGCTACTGCAAACTGTGGTTTGGGTGCTTTGTGTTGAAGTTAAAAGGCACTACTGCATATGGTACGGTGGATGCTTTGATTTGAAGTTAAAAGGCGCTACTGCAAATGGTGGTTTGGGAGCTTTGGGTTGAAGTTAAAGATACTACTGCAACTGGTAGTTTGGGTGCTTTGGGTTGAAGTTAAAAGGCACTGCTGCAAATTATGGTTTGGGTGCTTTGGGTTACAGTTAAAAGACACTACTGCCAATGGTGGTTTGGTTGCCTTGCGTTGAAGTTAAAA
Organism: Raja brachyura; assembly: GCA_963514005.1. Next base: position 76,920 of record CAUPSL010000320.1, read on the forward strand.
AGGCACTACTGCAAATGGTGGTTAGGGTCCTTTGGATTGAAGTAAAAAAGGGCACTACTGAAAATGGTGGTTTGGGTGCTTTGGGTTGAGGTTAAAAGGCACTACCGCAAATGGTGGTTTAGATGCTTTGCGCTGAAGTTCAAAGGCCTTACTGCAAATGGCGGTCTTGGTACTTTGGGTTGAAGTTAAAAGGTACTACTGCAAGTGACGGTTTGGATACTTTGGGTTGAAGTTAAAAGGCACTACTCCAAATGGCGGTTTGGGTGCATTTGGTTGAAGTTAAAGAGCACTACTGCAAATGGTGGTTTGGGTGGTTTGGGTGGTTTGGGATGAAGTAAAACGGCACTACAGCAAATGGATGTTTGGGTGCTGTGGGTTGAAGTTAAAAGGCACTGCTGCAAATGGCGGTTTCAGCGCTTTGGGTTGAAGTTAAAAGGTACTGCTGCAAATGGCGGTTTGCGTGCTTTGGGTTTAATTTAAAATACACTACTGGCAATGGTGCTTTGGGTGCTTTGGGTTGAAGCTAAAAGGCACTACTGCAAATGGTGGGTTGGGTGCTTTCGGTTGAAGTTAAAATAGACTCCTGCAAATGGTGGTTTGGGAGCTTTCGTATGAGGTAAAAATGCACTACTGCAATTGGCGGTTTGGGTGCTTTGGGTTGAAGTTAAAAGCCACTTCTGCAAATGGTGGTTTGTGTGCTTTGGGGTTCATTTAAAAGACACGACTGCCAATGGTGGTATGGGTGCTTTGGGTTGAAGTTAGGAGGCACTAGTGCAATTGGTGATTTGTGTGCTTTCGATTGAAGCAAAAAGGCACGACTGCAAATGGTGTATGGGTGCTTTGGGATGAAGTTTAAAGGCACGACAGCGAATGGTAGTGTGGGTGCTTTGGTTTGAGGTAAAAATGCACTACTGCAAATGGTAGTTTGGGTGCTTTGGGTTGAAGTTAACAGTCACCACAGCAAATTGTAGTGTGGGTGTTTTGGATTAAGTAAAAATGCATTATTGCAAAAGGTGGTTTGGATGCTTTGGGTTGAAGTTAAAAGGCACTGCTTCAAATGTTGGTTTGGGTGATTTGGGTTAAAGTTAAAAGGAACTACTGCCAATGGTGATCTGGGTGCTTTAGTTTAAAGTTAAATGGCACTACTGCAAATGGTGATTTGGATGATTTAGATTGAACTAAAAGGCACTACTGCAAATGGTGGTTGGGTGCTCGGGGTGAGGTGAAAAGGCACTACTGCAAATTTTGGTTTGGGTGCTTTGGGTTTAATTTAAAAGACTACTGTCAATGGTGGTTTGGGTGCTTTTGGTTGAAGTTGAAATACACTACTGCAAATGGTTTATTGCGTGTCTTGGTTTGAAGTAAAACGGAACTACTGCAATTGGCGTTTTGGATGCTTTGGGTTGAAACAAACTACTGCAAATGGTGGGTTGGGTGCTTTGGGTTGAAGTTAAAAGGCACTAATGCCAATGCTGATCTGGGTGCTTGAGGTTTAAGTTAAAAGGCTCTACTGCAAATGTTGGTTCGGGTGCTCTGGGTACTTTGGTTTGAAGTTAAAAGGTTGTATTGCAAATGGTGGTTTGTGTGCTGGGGGTGAAGTACAAAGGCATTACTGCAAATGGTAGTTTGGGTGCTTTGGGTTGAAGATAGAAGTACTACAGCAAATGGTGGTTATGGTGCTTTGGGTTGAGTTAAAAAGCACTACTACAAATGGCGGTTTGGGTGCTTTGGGTTGAGGTTAAAAGGCACTACTGCAAATAGTAGTTTGATGTGCTTTGAGTTGAAGTTAAAAGGCACGACTACAGATTGTTGATTGGATGCTTTGGGTTGAAGTTAAAAGGCACAACTACAAATAGTGGTTTGATGTGCTTGGGGTTGAAGTTAAAGGGCACTACTGCGAATGGTGGTTTATGTGTTTTGGGTTGAAGTTAAAAAAAAAGCACTACTGCAATTGGTGTATGGGTGCATTGGGATGAAGTTAAAAGGCACGACAGCGAATGGTGGTGTGGGTGCTTTGGTTTGAGGTACTACTGCAAAAGGAGTAAGAGTGTTGTACAAACAAGCCTGAAGGCTTTGTGTCTCAATGCGAGGAGCATTCGTAATAAGGTGGATGAGATGAAGGTACAGATAGCGATCAATGACTATGCTATAGTTGGGATCACGGAGACATGGCTCCAGGGTGACAAAGGCTGGGAGCTGAACATCCAGGGATATTCAATATTCAGGAGGGATAGACGAAAAGGAAAAGGAGGTGGGGTAGCGTTGCTGGTGAGAGAGGAGATTAATGCAATAGAAATGAAGGAAATTAGCGTGGAGGATGTGGAATCGATATGGGTAGAGGTGCGAAACTCTAAGGGGCAGAAAACGCTAGTGGGAGCTGTGTACAGGCCACCTAACAGTAGCATTGGAGTTGGGGATGGCATCAAACAGGAAATTAGAAATGCGTGCAAGAAGGGTAACACGGTTATAATGGGAGACTTGAATCTGCATGTAGATTGGGTGAATCAAATTGGCAGGGGTGCTGAGGAAGAGGATTTCTTGGAATGTATGCGGGATAGTTTTCTCAACCAACATGTGGAGGAACCAACGAGAGAGCAGGCTATTCTAGACTGGGTATTGAGTAATGAGGAATGGTTAGTTAGCAGTCTTGTTGTGCGTGGCCCCTTGGGCAAGAGTGACCATAATATGGTTGAGTTCTTCATTAGGATGGAGAGTGACAAAATTAAGTTAGAAACAAGGGTTCTCAACTTGAACAAAGGTAACTTTGAAGGTATGAGATGTGAATTGGCCAAGATAGACTGGCAGGTGATTCTTAAAGGGTTGACAGTGGATGTGCAATGGAAGGTATTTAAAGACTGCATAAATGAAGTAAAAAAATTGTTCATACCAGTTTGGCAAAAGAATAAATCGGGGAAGGTGGTGCATCCATGGATAACTAGGGAAATCAGGGATAGTTTAAAAACAAAAAATGAGGCATACAAATTTGCCAGAAAAAGCAGGCTACCGGAGGACTGGGAGAAATTCAGAATCCAACAGAGGAGGCCAAAGGGCTTAATTAGGAAAGGGAAAATAGATTATGAAAGGAAACTGGCAGGGAACATAAAAACTGACTGCAAAATGTGTTATAGATATGTGAAGAGAAAGAGACTAGTTAAAACAAATGTTGGTCCCTTGCAGTCAGAAACAGGTGAATTGATCATGGGGTACAAGGACATGGCAGACCAATTTAATAACTACTTTGGTTCTGTCTTCACTAAGGAAGACATAAATAATCTGCCGGAAATAACAGTGGAACGGCGGTCAAATAAGATGGAGGAACTGAGTGAAAGCCAGGTTAGCCGGGAGGTGGTGTTGGGTAAATTGAACGGATTGAAGGCTGATAAATCCCCAGGGCCAGATAGTCTGCATCCCAGAGTACTCAAGGAGGTAGCCACAGAAATAGTGGATACATTAGTGATAATTTTTCAAAATTCCTTAGGTTCTGGAGCAATTCGTGAGTTTTGGAGGGTAGCTAATGTAACCCCACTTTTTAAAAAAGGAGGGAGAGAGAAAGGGGGGAATTACAGACCAGTTAGTATAAAATAGGTAGTGGGGAAACTGCTAGAGTCAGTTATTAAAGATGGGATAGCAGCGCATTTGGAAAGTGGTTTTGTAAAAATTCCAAAAAAATCAGTCCAAAATGTATACAGTTTTATACAAGAGACAAAGGAATGTGCTATGGTCGCATTTTGAGTTAGACATTTGTCACAGATGGAGGAAACATTGAGAATATTTTATTCAGTCTTGTTTTAGAATAATATAATCTGTGTAAACTTTTAAATTGAATTAGGTTATGTCTTTCATTAATTGAACATTTATTTACATAATCAATTCTTTACCCATCTGTCATTAGAATTTTTTTTCGATAACTCTTGTTCCCAGTCCCTTCTAATTATCTCTGTCGTTGCTGTTTCTATATTTAAAATTATATTATACAAGTAAGATATTAAATTATTGATTCTGCCTTTCTATTCATTCCTTCCTCCAATAAATCTGGGGTCAGGGTTTGATATCCTTGTATATATTTCTTCAAACAATCTTCAATTTGAAGATATTTGAAATATTGATTATTTTTCAAATTATATTTTAGTTGTAATTGTTGGAATGATAAAGGTTTTCCCATTTCATACATATCTCCCATTGTTTTAATTCCTAATCTTTCCCAATGGATAAACGTTTTATCAATAATGAATGTTTTGAATGAGGGATTATTAGTTATTGGGGAAAGAAGTGGTAATTTTCTTAATTTTAAAGTTAATTTTATTTGATTCCAAATTCGTATTATACGGTGATCAATTGGATTCTTCTTATGTATTATATTGTTCAGTTTCATCGGGGAAAGAAGGATCGCTCCTATATTATAAGGGGAGCAATTTTTTTTCTTCATTCTTATCCAATCTACCTGTTGTTCAGAACTGTCCAACCGAGAGATTATGGTTTTAATATTCACTTCCCAATAGTAATATAATAAGTTAGGGAGTGTCAGTCCCCCTGATTCTTCAGATTTACACAAGTGTTTTTTTCCTTAATTCTATGTGATTTATAATCCCATATGATGTTTATAATATCGGAATCTAATTTAAAAAAAAAATTAGGTAAGTATATTGGTATTGTTGGAAATAGGTACAGTATTTGTGGTAAGAAGATCATTTTTATCGCGTTTATTCTGCCTATTAAGGACATCGGCAGTGTTTTCCAGAATTTAATCAACCCATTTAATTTAGTTATAAAATACTTATAGTTTGCGTTGAGTAATGATTTATATTTCCTAATAATTTGGATGCCCAAATACTTGTTTTTTTCTGTTGCAATTCCAAAGGGGAATTTCAACAGATGTAGCGGCTCTTGAGGTTTTATCGTCACAATTTAGCTTTCGTTCCAGTTTATTCTATATCCTGAAAAAGAACCAAATTCCTCTGTTAAAGTTAGTATATTTGATATGCTAATTTGTGAATTAGTAATATATAATAATATGTGATCTGCATATAATGAAATTGTATTATTTGAGTGTTTGGTATTATATCCATGAATATGCGGATGACTTCTTATACTTTCTGCTAAAGTCTCTATCACTAGTGCAAATAGCAGAGGCGATAGTGCGCACCCCTGCCTATTGCCCCTTGCCAATTGGAATTTCGGGGATAATATATTATTAGTCAGTATTCGAGCCGTCGGCTTATCATATAATAATTTTACCCATGAGATAATGTCATCTCACATGTTAAATTTTTGCAATACTTTGAATAAATATTGCCATTCTACTTGATCGAAAGCTTTTTCTGCATCCAATGAGATAATTGCTAGGTCTTCTTCAGTATTATGTGAGTACATTTTATTAGACAGCCGTCTCAAATTGTTAAATGAGTATCTCTTTGGTATGAATCCAGTTTGATCCGGGTTTATTAGGTTGCTAACATATTTACTCAATCTTCTCGCTAGTGTCTTTGCTAATAGTTTTGATCTGTATTTAGGAGTGCAATAGCTCTATATATGAGCCTGGGTCTTGTAAGTCTTTGTCATTTTTTGGTATAAGTGTAATAGTTGACAGTTAGTGTTTCTGGTAATTTATTTTCTTTAAAAGCATATATATATAAATCTTGCAAGCGTGGAGAAATTATCTCGTGGAATCTTTTATAGAATTCATTACTAAAGCCGTCTGGTCCTGGCGTTTTGCCATTCTTCAACAAACATTGTTTTTTCTATTTCCTGAAGTGTAATCTGAGCTCCTAATCCCTCTTGTTCCACCGTATTTAATTTTGGAAGATTACAATTGTCTAAGAAATGTGTAATATGAGTATTATTTGCAGAGGTTTTCGATGTATTTAAATTTTGATAATATTGAGCAAATCTTGTATTTATATCTTTAGGTAGTGTTAGTAATTCCCCTTCGTCTGATTTAATTTTAGTAATTGTATTTTCTGTTTCCCGTTTTTTCAGTTGCGTGCTAAGAGTTTATGTGGTTTATCACCAAATTCAAAATGTTCTTGTTTTGTAATTTGAAATAATCTTATTATTCTGGCCGATAACATTGTATCTAATTGATATTTTAGTATTGTTATCTTATAGTGTTTACCTATAGTTGGTTCTTTAGCATTTTCTAAATCTAATTGTCAAATTTCTTGTTCTAGCTGTAAATGTTCAGTGTTATTCTTTTTATTTGGAAAGCTTGATATGAGATTATAATTCCTCTTATAAATGCATTAAAAGTTTCCCATAATAAGGAGGGTGAAATATCTGGTGTATCATTTGTCTCAAAGAAGAATTTCATCTGCTCTTTTAAATATGTACAACCTTGTGAGTTGTTTAATATTTGAGGGTTCAACCTCCAAAACGATTTTTTGTCAGGCATTCCTTCAATTTTTAAAGAGAAAGTTAACGGGGAATGATCAGAAATAATACTATTGTGATATTTAGCTTTATATGTGTATGGAATTAATTTTGTGTCCACTAAATAATCAATACGTGAATATGTTTTATATACCGTTAAATAAAATGAATATTCTCTACCTACTGGGTTGGCGATCCTCCATACATCTGTCATGTTGGTATTTTTCATGTATGTATTTAGGAGTTCACTTGTTTTAGATTTTATGCCAATCTTTTTTGTTTTGCAGATTTATCCAAATATGGATCTAAAACACAATTCAAATCTCCCCCTATTACCGCATTTTGATAGTTAAGTTCTGAAATTGTGTCAAGAATTTTACTAAAAAAAATGAGGGTTGTCAAAATTAGGAGCATAAATATTTATCAAAGTAAGTGGAGTAGAATAAATGTCTCCCGTGACTATGACGTACCTCCCCTCTTTATCTGCTATGGTATTCTTTAATTTAAATGGTATACCTTTACGAATGGTAATGGCCGTGCCTTTAGATTTAGAAGCTTCAGAGATGTGCACTATGCAACTTCTACGAGTGGTGGTTAAAATGGCCATTGCAAGCTGTTTTATGTGAGTATGTGCGTAGTGGAGATTTTGAGCAGTTGGATGTGAATATTGGGAGGACAAACAGTGACGAGGGCAAATGTATGTTCAACTATCGGCGTGGATCAGAGGGTCACGAACTGACAAGTGCACGAATTGCACTCACTGGGAATTGAATCGCGTTCATCAGCTCAGCCCTGAATTTACTCTGGGTCACCACGTAAATACACGTGTTGGTGCAGGAACTGAGCAGCTGCAGGAACGCCGCAGTGACCTCTGCGATGTAATAATTACCGGTGGGGGTGTAGTCAACTGGCACCTTCGCAATACCCCTAAAGATGCTAAATATGGCCTGTGTTGCCCACAGCAGGATGAAAGTGCCCGTGATACTGAAGAGTAACACAATGGACTTCCTGCGTTTCTCCATCTCCGGGTCCTTGTCATTCTCCCCGTTGCTGCTGCTGCCCCGGAGACCCCTGCGGACTCTGCTGGCCGCTACAATCCGCCTGACCGTCAGCACATTGAGCAGAAGAATCAGAAAGAACGGGATACAAGGGGTTAGAACCCGGTGTGTGACATCATATGCGGTCCACGCAGACGACGTATAGTAGGTGGGTTTGTTGCTGCAACCCATGGGAAGATTATCAAATACGTAATTAGGTACTAACGCAAAACATCGGGGGGCGTTCTCTAAACAGCCCAGCACAATCACTGCCCCGATCATCACAGCCGCCGTTCTCTCAGTGCAATATCTTGTTTTCAGCTTCTCACAACAAATAGCCACAAACCGATCGAAGGTGAAGGCGACCGTCAGCCAGACAGAGACAGCGGTGGATGCAAAGACGAGGAATGCGATAATCACGCATACGGGTGTAATGTTCAACAACGAATACGGGAAGTTAATTCCAATAGTCATTCGGAGGAACGGATCGGTGATGCCGACCAGGAGATCAGACGCTGCCATGGCCACCAGGTAGAGAGTGATGCATTTGGAGAGACCACATTTACCTCGACAGAGAATCACAATCGCCAACAAGTTTACTGTGAAGGAGATAAGAGATATTACTGATATATGGACCGCACAAAAGTATCTAAGGGACATTTTCTTGTTTTAAATTTCAAAATAGATTTGATTCAAGTAATGATATAGATATGTTGCAAAACTTACCTTAAGCAGCGCTGCAGTTCTGCCGCTCCCCGTGTGCGCGACTTTAGCGCCTTTCAGAGGGGGGCGGGCTAAAAGTGCCGTTTTTCAACAGACCTGGAAAATCGATGAATGTCGGGCGATTTCGTTGCGGAAGAAAAATCGCTCCGACATTTCATCAATGAAGGTATTTTTAAATTACTCTAAATTATTTGTTAACTAGAGTAATTTGAAAATCACCTTCAAAAGCCGTGACCGCTGACAACCGGAAGGATTTTCCGTAGGGGAGAAAAAAAGGTAAATAGTTTATTTTTATATTAAAAGTTGGTTTTTCGGGAGGCTTTAATAATATTTTTATGTTGCGAAATGGGGTCCCAAAAAATGTATGAACAAACAGCATTTCCCCCCCCCCCCCCCCCGACTTCACCGCTAACCGCAACGTTCCAATCCACCGCATTCCACAAAAACCCACTCGCTAGTTGATTTAAATGGCCAATAATTTACAGGCATAAAACACTAAATTCCTTCCATTTGGCCCAGAAATTCATGAAAATGAGATTTAAAAATTATGTTATATTGTGGATTATTGTGTGAATGTTATTTGGACACTTAGGCAATTTTTAAAAAGTTTATCTTTTCTTAAGAAATTGATAGATGTTTAGATTTACTCATTGAATTTTGTAATTAGCTACAATTAGATAACTAACTAATTATATGCTTTCATTTCAGGTAATCCAAGTAAGATTGTTTAATATTTGTTTCAGAATGCTTCAATCTATAATAACTGAAAATTTCATTGAGTTCTCTTAATTTTTAAGAAAGTTATGGGCTTTTAACTTTTCCAGATCACAGCTTTTGAGTTAAGTCAATTGAAAGGCAATGGGGAACAAGATGCTCATTTCCGAGTATGAAAATAGCCATAACTTTCTTAATACTGAAGATATGAAAGTAAATTAGGTGTCAAATTAAACTTCTTTTTATGCTTTATCTGATGGGATAAATTGCAGACTTGATTTTTAAAATCTCAACATTTTGTAACATTGCTAAATTATATATATACAATACGTGAACCGCGCAAAAAAATAATTCATCCGACATTTTCGGAGGCTATACAAATAGTCCAATAGTCTATACATTTCTTAAATCTGTCCCCCACCCGTGTCAGTTATGTGGCCCCCTGGCGGGCGATACCTTCCCTTATTTTGAGTGGCGTCTCCACCACACTCTGCCCCCTCATGTCCAGCAGTGGAAGGACCCTAGACTGTGGGAACCTCTCTCACCGACACATGGCGTTGTCTGCACCGAGCTTCAGTGCGTCCCTCAGCACGTACCCCTGCAGTCCGCAGCGGGCCAGTCGGCAACATTCCCCGACAGACATCTCGCTCTGCTGAGGTACATTGTCTGATTAGACCAAGTTCAGAGACTACAGCCTTTGGACCACAGAGTTCAGAAAGTGTATACCGATTATATATTCAGTTACGCAGGATTTATCCGATTGGGAAGAGATGTAATTTCAATAACTGGTTTCAGACTCTCCACCGAAGGAACCCAAGTCGCCATTCTCTCAGCTCCTGGTCAACATATCAGCGTGTGATTATCTGATACCTGTTCGTTGGTCAGGGCTCCGGCCGGCGCAATCGTTACAGACAGTGATCCAGGCCAGGATAAATAACGGGCAGGACGGACACATTGCGGCAGTTACAGTAGGAAAATGGATGTCTCTCCAAGTTAAACAAGTGAATTATTCAAACACAAACACTGTTTGTTGAACGCCGGCACCGCCGGAGTACACGGAATGTCTCACAGCTAATGCACGTACATGAAAGTCAGAGACAAACCAAATTACCGAAAACAGCGGCAGCCGCTATTGCAGGGTAATATATATCTTCAACTCGGTAGATCAGTGGATATTCCATAGCTGGAAGACACAGTTAACTCCTGTGGCTCCGTCAGTCCGTCATCGCTGCAGCTCTGTGGCGCTGCCTTCTGGTGGGCACCGAGATATATAGAGCGATATTTCTCAAACGACATGACCTCATACCTGCTGATTGTCATTAGTGACACTCACGGAACAAACACCTTACGCCACAGACATTGACTCCACCGTGGGAGATGACAAGCGAATAATTTAAGGATCGAGTTAAAAAAAAACCACAAAGCGAGTCGCTGATAAAAGTCTGAACAACGGTCACTATCCGAAACGTAACTTGTACACGTTCTCCAAAAATGTTGCCTGACCCTTGTGTCACACCAGCGCTTGTGTATTTTTCACTGAAAACAAGAATTAATGCTTTCCAATGAAAGAATGGTCCATGACACTGTGTTATCTAATTTAATGTTGGTGTGATTTCGATGGATATCTCCAGTGAACCCATCTACCACACCATTTTTGCTTTTCCCTCCAAAATAAATCATAATTCATACCATGACATCACTGATATTGCAAGACAGATACAGAAATATTCATAGAAACAGAAATTTAGAAAATGTGTGCAGGAGGTGGCCATTCGGCCCTTCGAGCCAGCACCGCCATTCATTGTGACCATAGCTGATCGTCCCCAATCAAATTACTCGTGCCTGCCTTCTCCCCATATCCCTTGATTCCACTAGCGCCTAGAGCTCTATCTAACTCTCTTTTAAATCCATCCAGTGATTTGGCCTCCACTGCCCTCTGTGGCAGGGAATTCCACAAAGTTACAACTCTCTGGGTGAAAACGTCTTTGCTCACCTCACTCTTAAATGGCCTCCACTTTATTCTAAGACTGTGTGGCCCCTGGTTCTGGACTCGCCCAACATTGGGAACACTTTTGCTGCATCTGGCTTGTCCAGTCCTTGTATAATTTGATATATGTTTCTATAAGAAATGTCTGTCTCCTTTGCTCAGTCGGACTGTGCACAGCCTGGCCGTGTGCTATGTTTCGCTCAATGATGGCTTCCCTCCGTAATCCCCCCCCCCCACCCCCACCTCCCCAGCACACTGTGCGACATGACATGTGTAATTTCAGTGTGATCTGGTTTAAGTTAGATCATGCGTGGAAACAGGATCTTCGGGCACTCGGAGGAAACTCACGCGTTCACAGGGCGAATGTGCACACCTACACACATACAGCAGAGGAGGGCAGGATGGAACACTGGCCCCTGCCGTTTCGTAGCAGTAGTGCAACCAACAGCGCCAATGTGCCGCCCTTGGTGTGATACAGCGTGGAAACAGGCCCTTCGGCCCAACGTCCAATCCGCCCAACGTGTCCCAGCTGCAGTAGTCCCTGGCGTCTGGTCCATATCCCTCCAAACCCCGTCCTATCGATGCAACCTTGTAGCTGTTTCTTCAACGTTGGGATAGTCGCAACCTTAACTATCTCTCCTGGCAGCTAGTTCCATACACCCACCACCCTATTTGTGGAAACGTTCCTCCTAGTTTCCTATTAACTCTTTTTGTCCTTCACCTTGCATCAACGTCGTCTCGTCAGGCAAACGCCTCCGTTGCCATGCTGTGAAAACGGAGGATGAGAAGGGGTTTCTTCACAGAGGCCATTAGGACTGTAAATGCCTATCTCACCAGGGACTAACTTTGCTGAACCATTTTACTGTTGTGTGGTGACTTTTTAAATAGCTGTTTTTTTCTTTTTTTCCTCCCACAAATATGTAATATGTGAATTTGTGTTTCTGTTCCATTCTGTTTGTAGACTTTTTTTTGCCCAATCCGCAAACATTGACACTTTTTCATTTCACTGAACATCTCGTATGTGTATGTGACGAATAAACTTGACACGACTTGACTTGACTTGGTCCTCGATTCACCTGCTCTGACCAATCTATAGGGAGGTTGCACGGCAGTCGAGGTCACGACTCATGACCTGTATTGTTGTCACGCAAAGCCAACTGGAGTACAAGCGGTGAACGTCGGGTAATCACTTACCACAGCTTCCAGTGCAACGCGCCAGTTTTCTTTCCCACCATTCGGACCCAACGTTGACTGGTTCCACACTCACGTTACCCCGGGACTTCTATCGCCGCTGCGGGGGGTCGAGGGGTGTTCGGGGGTGTTCGGGGTCCGGTGCCGATGCAGCGCGGTCAGTGACTCTGGGTGGGCGAGGGACCAGACTGTCCCCAACTCTGCTGCAGCTTCCGGGGACGTTGCCGGGTTGTCAGGAGTGATCAGCGTGGGGGGGGGGGGGGGGGGTGGTCGTGGGGAGGGGGGTGGTCGGTGGGGAGTGTGGTTGGTAACTCTGGGTGGGCGGATGGACCTGACGGTCCCCAACTCTGCTGCAGCTGACGGGGACTCTACCAGGTTTTCGTCCCCGTGAAGTCCGTTGCCCAAAGCCGCGGCACCGCTCCACCCGGCCCCGTGTGTGTGGGAGCTGCCGACCCACAGCCCGTGACAGTGCGACCGTACAGGGGGAGACGGGGCGGAGGGCGGCTGTGGATCGATCTATCGATCGATCTATCTATCTATCTATCTATCTATCTATCTATCTATCTATCTATCTATCTATCTATCTATCTATCTATCTATCTATCTATCTATCTATCTATCTATCTATCTATCTATCTATCTATCTATCTATCTATCTATCTATCTATCTATCTATCTATCTATCTATCTATCTATCTATCTATCTATCTATCTATCTATCTATCTATCTATCTATCTATCTATCTATCTATCTATCTATCTATCTATCTATCTATCTATCTATCTATCTATCTATCTATCTATCTATCTGTCTATCTGTCTGTCTATCTGTCTGTCGATCTGTCTATCGATCTGTCTATCGATCTGTCTATCGATCTGTCTATCGATCTGTCTATCGATCTGTCTATCGATCTGTCTATCTATCTGTCTATCTATCTGTCTATCTATCTGTCTATCTATCTGTCTATCTATCTGTCTATCTATCTGTCTATCTATCTGTCTATCTATCTGTCTATCTATCTGTCGATCTATCTGCCGATCTATCTATCTATCCATCTGTCTATCCATCTGTCTATCCATCTGTCCATCCATCCACCCATCCATCCACCCATCCATCCATCCATCCATCCATCCATCCATCCATCCATCCATCCATCCATCCATCCATCCATCTATCTGTCTATCTATCTATTCATCTATCCATCCATCTATACACCCATGTAACCTTATATCCATCTATCTACCCATCTATGATACTTAACTAAAACTCATCTTGTCCTCTTCCGGTTTGCGCTGTATTTACATTTGCGCAAAGATTGTCCCCGATAACGCTACGATTTTCCCCGCCTTACTCGCCGTTCCCATGTGCTACAAGCGCACTAAGGTTTCGTCCGATTGGTGGAATATTACACAAGTTATGCAGGTTTAAAAATTGTAAGGTCAGCAGATTCGTCTTCTCACCTGTCACTCGCCGGGACGACCACGCCCCTATCGGCACCGGAGTCCGTGATCCACGCTGAGACCCGCAGCCGTCCCGAATCCGTCCAAAGACAGCAGCAATCAGACCCTTTGTGACGGAATCAGTGAAAGACAGTCGGTTTTAAATTCAAAGTGTTGTCAGATCTTTGAACATTTTCTGTGATAACGCGATACATTAAAGCTTGACATTTTCAGGTAAGGCGGTGTCTAACTCCAGGGGAAAAATGTCGATCGGAATAAAAATGTTAACGCTGGTGGATCGTTTTTTCGAGAAGATGTGATTATACACAAACAAAATCACAAATAAATAAATAAATAAATACAGATTAAATATCAGATTTTTCATCGATATATGATATAGATATAGATATGATATGATATGATGATATTAAATTATATAATATGATATGATATGATAACTACCTGTTCCATTTGCCATGCCCGCCTGCTGCACCTGCGCATCAATAACTGTATGTTCCACATCACTGTGGGAACCTAATGGGCGGGAATTTTTGCGCCGCTGGAGAGCCGCTAAGTGTGCATGAGGGACTGAGGGGGGGGGGGGGGGGTGGAGTGAGTGCGTGGGGAGGGGTGAGCATGGGGCCGAGTGGGGGGGTGAGGGGACGAGGGGTGGGATCAGGTGCGTCGTGACGGGAAAACATCAACTACGTCTGAACAGTTGGGGGCTATGGCACAGTGGTGGAATATTGCGTTGGGGGACCAGGCCTCCTGTGTGACAGTGTCTGTCTGTCGGTCTGTCTGTCTGTCTGTCTGTCTGTCTGTCTGTCTGTCTGTCTGTCTGTCCGTCTGTCCGTCTGTCCGTCTGTCCGTCTGTCCGTCTGTCCGTCTGTCCGTCCGTCCGTCCGTCTGTCCGTCTGTCCGTCTGTCCGTCTGTCCGTCTGTCCGTCTGTCCGTCTGTCCGTCTGTCCGTCTGTCCGTCTGTCCGTCTGTCTGTCTGTCTGTCTGTCTGTCTGTCTGTCTGTCTGTCTGTCCTTGTTTGTTTGTTTCTCTACACCTCAATTTGCTCATAAACGGTAGAGGATAGCGCTACCATTTTGGTCCACCTTACTCACCATCATCCTGTCATGTAAATGAAACATTGCGTTCAAATATATGGTGTGTTTTATGCAATTTATGTTTAAAAGTAAAACATATATAAAACAGCGCCACCACTTGCCCCGCCCCCACGTACTTGCCCGCCCCCACCCACGTGCCTCGCCTGTTCCTTCTTGACCACAGCGCAGCGTTTGATACAGTGGACCACACCATCTTAATTGACCGTCTCCAGTACGGGGTTGGTATTGATGGCACTGCCCTGAGCTGGTTAGTTTCCTACCTCAAAGATAGAAGTTTCTCGACGAACATCGGCAACTCTTTCTGATCTCCAGTTAGCCTTTGCTGCCGGGTTCCACAAGGCTCTTTCCTAGGCCCCATTCTCATCTCTCTGTACGTGCTCCTCCTAGGCCAAGTAATGCAAAGCCACGGGGTTTCCTTCTACAGTTATGCAGACGATGCACAGCTCTATCTCCCCCTGAAACCCAACAGCCGGTCAAATCTACTCAGCCTTATACACTGCCTCGAGTATATAAAGTGTTGGATGGCGCATAACTTCCTCCAACTAAACGAGAGTAAGTCTGAGTTCATCCTACTTTGCCCCACGGACTCCCTCAAAACGTTAGCAGGCAGCCTTGGAAACCTTATCCTCCTTTGACAAACAAGTCAATGCTGTGGTAAAATCTACTTTCTTACGGCTTCGCACGATAGCGAAAATCAAACCATTCCTCCAATTCCGACGACCTTGAAAAGATCATCCATACATTTATCTCCCCCCGCCTTGATTACTGCATCTCCCTATACACTGGTAACGTACTGCTTTTAACTGTTTTTAACCTTGAAGATTTTCCTGCTACCCGACTCGGTTGCAGTACATGCTGTAGAATACTGTAACCTCGCTCGTGCAATATTGGATTTCTAATATCGAAGATTGAATTAGTACCATGATTGGATCCGGAGGAATACGAAACACATCAACACCAGTGTTGTATTTGGTTCTGTTGATTGCCGTCGCCGATCTTGGATTGAGGATTTTCCATGAATGGGACCATGGTCCGTCAAAAATGCGTTACATTTTTCAATGTAACTAATACGTTTCGTGAAAATCTGTAAAAACACTCAGCCACCCCCTTTCTAGGCTACCCTAGAGGTCGCCTACCATTGTTCATTGTTGGCAATTTACTGGCTGGGGACATCGACCTCAACCCTGGCCCAGCATGTCAGCACCGTGGACGTAAACCAAAGTACCCGTGTGGTTTGTGCTCATTTGCTGTTAAAGATTCTGGCCTTCGTGCTCGACGTACACAAGTTGGTTTCAGCTGAACTGCTCCAATGTGTCAAACGACACTTTTGGTTTTCACTCCAAAAATCCATATGCCATCTGGTTCTGCCCACTGTGCGATGTCATCAACCTTGCTCGCTCATTTTTGACGGGTCAAGCGGCCTTACAAATATGCTCAACTTGAGCAATTCATTTGAACGTCTCACATCTCTGAGTGACGACCCTGATTGTGACGTATGGAATCGTGAGAATTTATGATCATCCAGCCCAATTTGCGCTTGGCACTTACCGAAAATAACACTTACACAAACTGTTCCTGGGCGGCCTTGTCTAACGGCATCCAAAGCAACACCGACATCCAAAGCAGAGGAAAAAACCCTCTGCTGAAATGTGCGAAAGCAAAGGATGGCTGGACCATTGTAGGGAAAGATAGCAAAAGTAATACCCCTGATGATGACAGTCCGCCATCCTTCCCCTACACCAATTATCACACGCGTCAGCAGGTTAATGGACAAAGAAATGCGTGTAATGGTGATGCTCAAAAGGAGACTCATGGTACCAACAAAGATATTGATCGCAATGATGTCAGCAATGAATATGGGATCAAAATCGCTGTTATAAATTGCCGCAGCACAAGAGGAAAATGTGCTGTGATCAATTCATTTCTTGAAACTGAAAACCCTGATATCCTTATCGGGTCGGAATCTTGGCAGGACCCATTAACGAAATTGCTGAAATGTTCCCTCCTCACCTCCAAATGTTTAGAAAGGACAGAAACTTGCATGGATGCGGTGTGTTCATCGGAGTTAACAATACCATTCGGTGTTTTGGAAGAACAGGCTTAGACAGCGACTCTGAGCAAATCTGGTGTCAAGCTACACTCGAGGGTCAGTCGTTACAGATCGGAAGCTTCTACCGACCACCTGACAAGAAAACGGAGCCTCTTTTAGATCTTGGACCAAACATCTCCAAAATTAACGCCTCGTAACACTCTCCACTTATTATCATGGGGGCGATTTCAATGTCCCAGGTGTAGATTGGTCTGATGGCATACAAAGCGAACCAAAAGGGGCTCTCCAGGAAGCCCTCGCTGACCATACTCTGGAAAATCACCTGTCCCAAAAAGTCACGCCTTCCAGGCGTGATGAGGCAAGTGGCACCAAAAATACTTTAGATTTATTGTTCACTTCACACCCTGATTTAATTTCGGAAGTTTCATCGTGTGCTGGAATTAGCGATCATTATATTATCCTAGCAAAACTGCACACAAAGCTTAAAGATCCTGCAAAACCACCGCGTAAAATTTCCCTCTGGAAAAAAGTGAACAGCGAGGAATTTAAAGTCTTAGCAAGAAAACTGGGAAAAGATTTCTTCAACCTGTAACCCGATAAACGGTCAGTAAAAGACAACTTGTTGTGGCTGAGAAACTCTTTATATAATATTGTTATAAATCATGTTCCTCAAAAACTCATTAAGGGCCGTATGCGCCCTCCTTGGTTTTCGGCCAAACTGAAACGTCTCTGCAGCAAGAAAGATACGTTTTATATCCACGCCAAAAAAGGGGTACAAAACTGGGCTGGGACAATTTTACTGGAGTGCGAAAGCAAGTCGGTCGTGCTATTAGGAATGTTCATAGACAACATGTTTATTCTATTCTTGGGGGAGAGCAACCCAAGGCTTTTTGGAGATATGTGAGATCCAGACGGAGAGACAACACTGGTGTCCAGATGCTTAAGGTGAACAACTGTCTGATCATTGAGGAGCAGGCGAAAGCAGAAGCTCTTGCAAACCAATTTCACCACGTTGTCACCCGGGAAAATGTGGAGCCTTCATCATTTCCAGTCCTTCCGCCCGGCCCATATGCTGATATGCCTGCCATTAAAATTGAGGTAGAAGGTGTCAAGAAGTTATTGCTCAACATTAATACCACAAAAGCAATTGGACCAGAACAGATACAGAATAAAGCCCTCTAGATCGCAGCCGAAGAACTGGCTCCAGTTTTACAGTTCATTTTTCAACAATCGCTTGACTCGGGCGATGTACCGCTGGATTGGAGGAAGGCCAACATCACTCCTCTCTTTAAGAAAGGTTCAACCACCAACCCAGCGAATTATCGTCCTGTTTCACTAACAAGTACTTGCTGTAAATTGCTGGAGCATATCATTGATAGTAATCCGATGCGTCACGTGAGCAAACGTAATATTCTTGCCGACAACCAACATGCATTTAGGAGGCATAGATCATGCGAGTCTCAGCTTATCCTGACACCGAATGACCTGGCCAAGCACCTTGACAGTAATGTCATCATGGATTTAGTTGCACTGGACTTTTCTAAAGCATTTGATGTCATCCCACACCAGAGACTGCTTCGGAAGCTTGATTTCTACGGTATTCGTTCCAACACGAAACGATGGATTTCCAGTTTCTTGACAAAACGTCTTCAGCGCGTGTGTGTGAACGGAAAGGTCTCCAATTGGCACCCAGTGTTGAGTGGTACACCCCAGGGCACAGTACTTGGCCCACACCTATTTTTGCTTTACATCAACGACATCCATGAAAAAGTCGCAAGTACGACCAGACTATTCGCTGATGATTGTTTGCTGTACCGTCCAATTAAGTCAGCTGATGATGAAGATGCTCTCCAAAAGCATCTCGATACTATGGTCGAGTGGTCACAACAATGGGGCATGCAGTTCAACCCTTCCAAATGTGAACCATGCGTGTCACCAGAAAGAGGAATCCAGGCTCACATCTTACAACATACTTGGTGTCACCCTTGAAGAATCCAAACAAACCAAGTATCTTGGCATCAAATTGCAGAATGATCTACGTTGGAATGGTCAGACTCATCATGTAACTTTGAAAGCAACAGGTGTCCGAAATTACCTGAGGCGCAACTTCCATCATTGTTCAGCTGTCAAGGAGAAGCTGTATTTCACCCTCGTTAGACCTCATCTGGACTACGGAGTAGCAGCTTGGGACCCATACACAGATAAAAACATTTCATCCATCGAACGTGTCCAAAGACAGGCCACTCGATTTGTTACTAACACCTACGAGAGAGAAGCGCGTGTCACCAAACTTCTGAATTCTCTGGCGTGGAGCCCTCTCCAAGACGGACGTGAAGCTCACCGTTTGACCTGTTTTTACAAAATGTTAAATGGTCAGCTAGACATAGATCACAAGGCCTACACCAACCCCAAACCAATTAGGAGCAGACGAGGGCATTCGATCCAATTTGTGGTCCCAGCCACAAAGACAGATGTGTAAAGCAATCCGTTCTTTCCACGCACTATTAAAGCATGGAATAATCTCCATCAAGCCACGGTTACCCAGCCAGATGCAACTAAATTTAAAGTGGCACTTTCTTCCCAATAACCCTCTCTGGATAAACCCCTCCCTTCACCGCCTCCAGTTTAGATTCCAGTTGGAATATTTTGGAGGACCAAGTAAACAAGAACCAAGAACCAAGAACCAAGAAGACTAATCTTCTGGAATTTTTTGAGGATGCGACAAGTAAAATGGATGAAGGGGCGCCAGTGGATGTAGTGTATCTAGACTTTCAGAAAGCTTTTGATAACATCCCGTACGGGTGACTGGTGACTAAAATTAGGGCACATGGTATTGGTGGTAGGGTGTTGACATGGATAGAAAATTGGTTGGCAGACCGGAAGCAAAGAGTAGGAGTAAACGGGTCATTCTCAAAATGGCAGGCAATGTCGAGTGGAGTGCCGTAAGGCTCGGTGTTGGGGCCGCAACTGTTTACCATATATATTAATGATTTAGAAGAGGGAATTAGGAGCAGCACTAGCAAATTTGCGGATGACACAACACTGGGTGGCTGTGTGAACTGTGAAGAGGATGTTAGTAGGTTGCAGGGTGACCTGAACAGGTTGAGTGAGTGGGCAGATGCGTGGTAGATGCAGTATAATATAGTTACATGTCTGGTTATCCACTTCGGCGGTAAATACAAGCGGGCAGATTATAATCTCAATGGGGTTAGGTTAGGTAATGGGGAGGTGCAGCGAAACCAGGGTGTCCTTCCACGCCAGTTACTGAAAGTGGGCGTGCAGGTACAGCAGGAAGTGAAAAAAGTTAATGGAATGTTGGCCTTCATAACAAGAGGATTTCAGTGCAGGAGTAGAGAGGTTATTCTGCAGTTGTATACCGCTCTGGTAAGACCACATCTGGAGTATTGTGTACAGAATTAATCGCCTAATTTTAGGAAGGACATTCTTGTGATTGAGGGAGTGCAGCGTAGGTTCATGAGATCCCTGGAATGGCTGGAATGTCATAAGAGGAAAGATGGAAAAGATTAAGCTTGCATTCACTGGAGTTTAGAAGGATGAGGTGGGGGATCTTACAGAAACATATACAATTATAAAAGGACTGGACAAGCTATATGCAGGAAATACATTTCCAATGTTGGTCGAGTCCACAATGAATGGCGGTCCTGGCTCGAAGATACGAATGGCCTCCTCCTGCACCCATTTTCTATGTTTCTATGAAAGAGAAATTGCTCTAAATTTGGGTGTATTGATCTACAGCTGTCGTTGGGAACCATGTGTTTGACCAGCACCCTCAACATGGGTTCACGTTGGATCAATTCGCACTCTCAATTACGACACAGATCAGGACTGCACGAAAAAGGCAATCTCGTAGAACGCACGTGATCCTAAGCGTACGCACCGGGAAACCATCTGTGTGAATGAGTGAACGGAAGTTGGATTAAGAAAGCAGAGTACAGAAGGGAATCGGGATCAGTAAGATCGATAAGAGATAGGTAGGAGATCGCGAGTATAGGATATGAAGCAGATAGCAGGGTGTGGCCGCATAGGTGGTGGAGCAGCAAGGCGCGGGCAGAGTGGAGTCTGAACCATAGGAAGCGACGGGGAGGAGATGAGCTTCATTGATACACAGCTCCTACTGACTTTTATACCCCGTGACACTATGACTACATGAAGATTTTTCATCTTTGAAATAATTCGTCTGTGACTGCCAATTAGGAGATTTTAGGAGACCACAGGCTACTAGGCTGTCGCTATGAGGTCGCAGAGTGTCGCCTCTTTGGTCGTGAGTAGTCTCCTCGGTCGCCCAAAGAGTCGCAGCGTTTTTTCTGGTCGCCGCTGGATTTTGAAATGTTCAAAAGATGCTGGAGTCAATTAATACACAGGTAATAAATGGTCGGCACGGACTGGAAGGGCCGAGAGGGCATGTTTCCGTGCTGTAATTGTTATATGGTTTATATGGTAATAATGGTGCATTTGGATAGGAGTAAAGGTATTAGTCCAAGTCAGCATGGATTTATGAAAGGAACATCATGCTTGACTAATCTTCTGGAATTTGTTGAGGATGTGACGAGTAAAATGGATTAGGGGAGCCAGTGGATGTAGTGTATCTAGACTTTCAGAAACCCTTTGATAAGGCCCCGCACGGGAGAATGGTGACTAAATTTAGAGCACACTCAGAACCCCCCTCCGCTGCGCAGGATAAGAGGATGTTTTCCATCGGTGAAAAATAATAGACTCATTAATGTTTAAAAAATGTTGAGATTCTCGCTCCTGTCAATAACGCCATGAAGGCCACGCCCCTTCCGAGGGATAATAAACCCCATTATTGTGGAGGTGCCACAGTAATAACCATATAACATATAACCATATAACAATTACAGCACGGAAACAGGCCTTCTCGGCCCTTCCAGCCCGTGCCGACCATTTCATTTTCCCTAGTCCCGTCTACCTGCACTCAGACCATACCCCTCCATTCCCTTCCCGTCCATATACCTATCCACTTTCCTTTTAAATAATAAAATCGATCCTGCCTCCATCACTTCTGCTGGAAGATCATTCCATACAGCCACCACTCTCTGAGTAAATAAGTTCCCCCTCATGTTACCCCTAAGCTTCTGTCCCTTAATTCTCATGTCATGCCCTCTTGTTTGAATCTTCCCTACCCTCAATGGGAAACGCGTATCCACGTCAACTCTGTCTATCCCTTTCATCATTTTAAAGACCTCAATCAAGTCCCCCCTTAACCTTCTGCTCTCCAAAGAATTAAGACCTAACTTGTTCAACCTTTCTCTGTAACTTAGTTGCTGGAGCCCAGGCAACATTCAAGTAAACCTCCTCTGGACTCTCTCTATTTTGTTGACATCCTTCCTATAATTAGGCGACCAAAATTGTACACCACACTCCAGAATTGGTCTCACCAATGCCTTGTACAATTTTAACATTACTTCTATATTCAATGCTATGATTTATAAAGGCCAGCACACCAAATGCTTTCTTTACCACCCTATCTACATGCGATTTGACCTTCAGGGAACTATGAACAGTTATTCCTAGGTCCCTCTGTTCTACAGCATTCCTAAATTCCCTACCATTTACCATATACGTCCTATTTTGATTTGTCCTGCCAAGATGTAACACCTCACACTTATCAGCATTAAACTCCATTTGCCATCTTTCAGTCCACTCTTCCAAATGGCCCAAATCTCCCTGTAGACTTTGAAAATCTATTTCATTATCAACAGCACCACCTATCTTAGTATCATCTGCATACTTACTCATCCAATTCTCCACCCCATAATCTAGATCGTTGATGTACATGACAAACAACAGTGGACCCAACACAGATCCCTGAGGCACACCACTGGTCACCGGCTTCCAACCTGACAAACAGCCATCCACCATTACTCTCTGGCATCTCCCATTCAGCCACTGTTGAATCCATCTTGCTACTCCGCCATTAACACCCAAAGATTG
Source organism: Raja brachyura (assembly GCA_963514005.1). The sequence continues at coordinate 99,516 of CAUPSL010000320.1, forward strand.
AACGTCCTTAATCAACCTTTCATGGGGAACCTTGTCAAAGGCCTTACTGAAATCCATATAGACAACATCCACTGCTTTACCCTCATCAATTTCCCCAGTAACCTCTTCAAAAAATTCAAAACGTTTTGTCAAACATCACCTTCCAGGCACAAATCCATGTTGAATGTTCTTGATCAGACCCTGTTTATCCAGATGCTTACATATATTATCTCTAAGTATCCTTTCCATTAATTTGCCCACCACTGACAAAGACGTGGGTGCGAGTGGTTGCGACTCTCAGTCTGAGCTGTGAATAACTCTGAACACATGTTTACTAATCTGTGAGTGGTTTTGCTGACCCGGGAGGGCCCGTGAGTTGCCATGGGTTCGAAAATGCTAAATTTGCCTTTGGCTTGAAAATGCTAAAGTTGCATTGGGTTTGAAGATGCTAAAGTTGCGTTGGGTTTGAAAACGCTATAGTTGTGTAGCCTAATTAAAGATGCCTTGCCTAATTAATGTTGATTGCCTAATTACAACTTAAACGCCTAATATTGACCATTTCCTGTTTGCGCTGCAGATTGATTTTAGAAAAAAACGCTAGCACGTGCGGCTATGATGTTTGGCCATCTTACGCAGTCCCCCGACGCTCATCACGTGCCGAGGATTTTTCCTATCGATGACAAATAAAAGTCATTAGTGTTCAAAAAATGTTGAGAATATTTCTGCTGTTAATTACGCCATGAAGGCCACGTCCCCCCTGGCGGGAGGTGGTAGCGACTATAAAACACGGAAGTGGGGGGCTTGGCTCAGTCTCTGCAAGATGGGGAGGGAGAGGTCACGACTCGTAGTCTTCGGTGGCCTTGCATCCTGCTTGAAATGGTATGGCACTGCATTTGAATTGGTGGCATTGCACCCTGCTTGAAGTGGTGGGAAACTGCACTTGAATGTGGCGGCCTTGCACCCTGCTTGAAATGGAATGTCAAGGTATAGCCGTGAGTCAACTGCCAGCCCACCAGCCGTGAGTGAGCGAGCTGCCTGCAAGTTGGGAGCCAGCCCTCCCGTGTGAAGCTGGGACCCAACGGGTCTAATATTAGTTTAAAAGAGTGTATCAAACATTAGTTTAGTTTCTGCGCTGTATTACTAAAGTCAACCAATTTGAGACAACGGTCGATTGCTGGTCCACTCGGTCGGCCGAAGTACCTGGCATCTGAAGTAAAAAGGGCAAAAGCGAAGCAGGAAGAGGAGGGTGAGTGTTTGCGGCATGTTTCAGGATGTCCGACCTTTGCCTCCTGTTCCCAGCGGAGGGCAGCAAAATGGAAGTTTGCCTCCTCCCACACACCCCCATCCCCCCCCCCCCCCCGCGTGTTCAAGAAAAATCACCAATCAGATGTCTAAAAATTAGGTTTAATTATGCTCTTTATTGCAAAATTGTTCTTTATAGCTCTGTGGCCCATTTCCTTTTCCTGTAATACACCTCGATGCCAACATTTGTAAAACCCCAGAAACCAGGAAAACAGCAAAATAGGTGCAGGAGTTGGCCATTCCGACTTCCGGTGGCGCTATGCAGGACGAGAGACCAGCGCCAGCTAGCTCCATGCAAAATCCGCGAAAAAACGGGGAGAGAAACGGACCTACCTGCTGTGGGTGAAGGATCTACAATGGATTGTTGGTGGTGTTTCAGATCAGAGTGAGGGGGGAGAGAGACATGGAGAGAGAGAGGGGGAGAGAGAGAGAGGGGGAGAGGGAGAGAGAGAGAGAAGGGGGAGAGAGGGGAGAGAGAGCGAGAGAGAGAGCGAGAGAGAGCGAGAGAGAGAGAGAGAGAGAGAGAGAGAGAGAGGAGAGAGAGAGAGAGAGAGGAGGTGAAAGGGAGGTGGAGGGGAGGGGGAGGGAGAGGGGGAGGGGGAGAGAGGTAGGGATATGGGGAGAGAGAGGGGAGAGAGACAGGGTGAGGTTTGGAGAGAGAGGGTTACAGTGAGAGGAGAGAATGTTAATTTAGACGTGCAGTAAAAGAGGGGAGAGAGAGGGGGATAGATAGATGCGGAGGGGGTATAGAGAGAGGGAGAGCGCGAGAGGGGTAAGATAAAGAGGGGATAGTGTATGGCTGGACGACACGGACTGTGATGGCTGAAGGGCCTGTTTCCACGCGGTGTCTTTGATGTGAATGTTTGTTTCTTAAAAAGGAGATCGCTACAACCGTTGAAGGCAATCTTTAATCAAATCGTCAGACGGAAGTGGCGAGATTACAATGAGCACAAACATTGCTCAGTGCTTCTCCTGGTCTCACTCACAGAACAAAGGAGTGTTAACACAATTATACATTTCTATTATCAGTAATACGCTCCCACCAAGTCTGCATATGGCATGACTGAAAGATTCTGTAGCCTTCCACAATGTAGGAAAGCTGGGTCCAAATCCAGCTCGTCCAATGACAGGTTATTACTTATCTCGGGAGCATCTGGTAATTGTTTTCAATCTTGGCTTCTTTATGGCCTTGAAGAAGCACACGTTATACTGCAGGCTGCCATCTTAATGTCTTTATTGAAATGACAACCTGTCCTGCATATTGTGTTCCATATAATTTACATTCAGACTTGGCACCGAGCCATTCTCTTGTTCTACTAGTCCACGCATTTGACGACGAAATACTCCATCTTAGATTTGGCTCTTATCTCTTTCAGAGAGAGCGACAAGGGGTATAATACAGAGGAGTGGAAGGGAGAGTATGGCTGGTTGACACGGACTCGGATGGCTGAAGGGCCTGTTTCCACGCGGTATCTCTGAAGTAAAAAGGGAAAAAGTTGATCAGGGAGATTAGGGCTGGAGTTTGGGGCCTGTTTCAAGATGGCCGACTTTTGCCTCCTGTTCCCAGCGGAGGGCTAGAAAGTGGCCGTTTCAATAGACAATAGACAATAACCAATAGACAATAGGTGCAGGAGTAGATCATCTTGCCTTTCGAGCCAGCACCGCCATGTAATTTGATGATGGCAAATCATCCATAATCAGGGCCATGTGCTGATCATCCACAAACAATACACCGTTTACTCCCCGTGTCCACGAAAAAAACACAATTCCTCTCCCATATCCAGAGTCCCCTTCATGGTCAACATCAACACTGGATTGCTGTTGGTGTTTACGATTAGAGAGAGTGGGAGAGAGAGAGGAGAGAGAGAGGGGGGAGAGAGAGGGGAGAGGGAGAGAGAACATGGGGAATTAAAGAGAGGTGGAGAGAGAGAGAGAAGGTGGGGGGGGGGGGTAGAGGGAGAGGAGAGAAAGGGGAGAAAAGGATAGAGGGAAGGAGGGAGGAGAGAGGGGGGGAGAGAGGGGAACGAAAGGGTGAATGAGAAGGAAAGAGAATGGGAGAGAGGGTGCAGAGCTATATGGTGATGTAGAGAGGGGGGATAGCGTGTGTCAGATGTTAGTTTAGTTTATATTTTATTGTAAATGTATTCTAATAATGTAGAGGCCGGACATAAATGGGATGGGAGAGAAAGAAGGGATACAGAGAGAGGGAGGAGATAGAGGGTGGAGAGGTAGAGGGGGAAAGTAAGGATCAGGAGAGAGAGGGGATAACATATATGAGTTTCATTTATTGTAATTTTATCATAAAGTTGTGGAGGGGAGATGGTATCAAATATTACTTTGGTTCATTATTGTACATTTATTGTAAGTTTAATTCATTCAGTCGAAAGCGAGGATAGAGATGGGGGCGGGGAAGAGAGCGGAAAAGTGTGGGGGACAGAGGTTGGGGAAGGGAGAGGGATTGGTGAGAAAGGGTGCAGTAAGTGAGCGAGAGGGCGAGAGAGGGAGAGAGTGGGTGAGAGAGAGGCGGGTGGGGACAGAAAGAGGGAGAGAGAGAAGGGAGGGTGGGAGAGAGGGACGAGTGGTTGAGTTGGGAGAGAGAGAGGGTGGGGCTGGTTTCGAAATATGAATTTAGTTTAATGTATTATTGTAAATGTATTCTTATGGGGGGGAGTGGGGGGGGAGGGGGAGGAAGGGGAGGGAGAGTGAGTGTGTTACAAATATTAGTTTAATTTATTGTACATGTATTATTAAAAAGGAGGTGGGAGAGTCTTTTAGATAGTAGTTTCGTATATTATTGTAATGTATTATAACAAAGTGTTTTCGGTTTAACAGTTTCGTTTAGAAAGAGAGGGTGTGTCGGGGCCGGAGGGGAGGAGGTGACAGACACGGGCACGAGCCCTGTTGTCAAACTCATCCCTTCCCTCAGCCCAACTGCGCGGAAACAGGCCACTCGGCTTCGATCCTGACCGGCGGGGAATGTCAGGAGCCGGAGCCCGCAGTGGAGAGATTGCGGCTGCCTCTGGGGGGCGCTCAGGGCGCGGATTTATCAATCAGCCGATACACTGAGGTGAGCGGATATTTCACCGCGCTCTTCAACTGGTGCCTGAACTTGGACTGGGTCACCGCGTAAATAAATGTGTTCGTGCAGCAGCTGACATTCCTCAGAAAATACCCGACGTTGTTAACGATATCATCAGAATCATTCCTATCATTTGCATCTCCTGTGATCTGATAATAGACGAAGACTACAACAAATGTCAGCCACAGGAGGATGAAGCTGCCGGAGATGGTGAAGAGTAAAACCACAGACCTCCTCCTGCTCTCCATCTCCGGGTCACCGCGGTTCTCCCCCTTGCTCTCACCCCTCAGCCCCTTACGGACCCGACTGGCCACTAAAATGTGCCGGACTATCAGAGCGTTGAGCAGCAGGATAACAGCGAAAGGGAGGAGCGGAGTTGAAACCGCGTCGAGGCAGTCAAATGCCACCCACCCGAGGTCAGTGAAATAAATGTCCAACGTGACACAGCCCCACGGTACATTGTCGATGATATATCTGGGTTCCCGTATGAAGTAGCGGGGAATGTGTTTCAGACAGAGCAGAATGCCGGCTGTTGCGAGAACCGCAGACGCAGTTTTCCCGCTGCAATACTTTGTTTTCAGCTTCTGGCAACAAATGGCGACAAAGCGATCAAAGGTGAAAGTGACGGTGAACCAGACAGAACAGTCTGTCGCTGCATACTGGAGTACAACATTAACACTGCACACAGGGGTGATGGACAGGAAACTCCACCAAAAGTAATGATATTTGAGATGATAAAAAATGACCTCGGTGATAATGACCAGTAGATCGGCCGCTGCCATGGCCACCAGGTAGCGAGTGGTGCAGGTGGAGAGGCCGCACTTTCCCCGGGACAGGATCACAATCGCCACTAAATTCACTGCGGAAAGAGAAGGGAATGGACACTGAACATTACTGAACACGTTCTCCGGGGCTGAACATCAGCTTGTCTTTCAGATAAAGACTAGGAATGTTGGAGTCGGTGCGCGGCTGCCAATTTAATAATAGAAACATTGGGAACATAAAAAATAGGTGCACGAGGCGCTTCGAGCCAGCATTCATAGTGATCATGGCTAATTGTCCCCAATCAATAAACCGTGCCTGCCTTCTCCCCATATTCCTTGCTTCCACTAGCCCCTAGAGCTCTATCTGACCCTCTATTAAATCCATCCAGTGATTTGGCCTCCACTGCCCTCTGTGGCAGGGAATTCAGCAAAATCACAACTCTCTGGGTGATAATGTTTTTTTTTCTCACCTCAGCCTTAAATGACTTCCCCTTTATTCTGGAAATGTGCCCCTTGGTTCTGGACTCACCCAGCATTGGGAACATTTTCCCTACATCTAGCTTGTCCAGTCCTTTTATAATTTTATATATTCTATACTATTTCTACTATTCCCACTATTTCTACAGCTACCTCCCTGAGGACCCTGGGATGCAGACCACCCGGCCCAGGGGATTTATCATCCTTCAGTCCCATTAGCCTATGCTATACTATTTCTCGCCTAATGAAAATGTATTTCTGTTCTTCTACCCCCTTAGATCCTCTGTCCTCCAATACATCTGGGAGATTGTTCGTGTTTTCCTTTGTGAAGACAGATCCGAAGTACCTGTTCAACTCTTCTGCAATTTCCTTGTTACCCATAATAATTTCACGCGTGCCTGTCTTCAAGGGACCCACATTTGACATTGCTACTCTTTTTCCCTTAACATATCGAAATAAGCTTTTACTGTCCTTCTTTATATTCCTGGCCAGCTTCCCCTCGTACTTCACCTTTTCTGCCTGTATTGCCCGTTTTCTTTTCTGTTGTCCAATGAAAGTTTCCCAATCCTCTGGCTTCCGGCTACTCTATGTTGTGTTATACATCTTTTATTTTACTGTTTTCTAGCCCTAACTTCTCTTGTCAACCGCGGTTGGCTCATACTCCCCTTAGACGCTTTATTCCTTTTTTCAAATGAAACGGTCCTCTATCTTTATGATTCTGCCCACAAATTCCTGCCATTACTCTTTTCACTATCATTCCTGCTGGGATCCATTTCCAGTCTACCTTGGCCAGCTCCTCTCTCAAGCCTTCACAGTCCCCTTTGTTCACCTGCATCACTGACACTTCCGATTTCACCTTCTTCTTCTCAAATTGCAGATCTAATCATATTATGATCACTACCTCCAAGCAGTTACTTTACCTCGAGCTCTCTTATCATATCTGGTTCATTGGACAACACTAAACCCAGAATTGCCTTTTCTCTGGTCGGCCCCATTACAAGCTGCTCTAAGATTCCATCTCGGAGGCACTCTACAAACTCTCTTTCTTGGGGTCCTGAACCAACCTGATTTTCCCAGTCTACCTGCATATTTAAATCCCCCATCACCACAGTGGCATTACCTTTGTTACATGCCAGTTTGAACTCCTGCTGCAACTTACACCCTACATCCGGGCTACTATTTTGGGGTCTGTAAATAACACCAATTAGTGTCATCTTGCCTTTACAATTCCTCAACACAATCCACAGTGACTCTACCTCGTCAGTCCGTGTGTCTTCCCTCGCAAGGGACTGAATTCCATCCCTCACCAGCAGAGCTATCCCCCCCTCCTCTGCCCACCTGCATGTCCTTCCTGTAGGATGTATACCACTGAATATTAAGTTCCCAGGCCTGATGCTGCTGCAGCCACTTCTCAGTAATCCCCACAATGTCACATCTACCAACGGAGCCTCAATCTCATCTACTTTAATTCTTATACTTCGCGCATTCCCAGACAATACTTATAATTCCTTACGCATCTCACTTTTCACATCGATCCCTATTACACTTGGCCTTACTCTCTTATCCCTTTGTGAGCTTTCTACCGTGATATCAGGGGGTCATTAACTATCCCTTTACTCTGTTTCCCTTTAACACCTTCGCAGTCGGCGATCGAATCTCCCGCATCGGATTGATCGATGTTCCCGCGATCGGGGTGGTCGAAGCTCCTGCTGTTGGAGCTCCCGATGTCGATCCCTAAAACGTACCGCCCGCTCCACGAGGCCGCAGTATGGACGGAGATACGATGCGGAAAAAAGTCGTGTAGCCGTCGAGGGAAGTGATAAAACGTTACCCCCAACCCCCGTAACCACCTCTCTCCACACAAATGTAAAGATACATTAAAACACATAAGTAACATTAGACTAAGAACAATAACAGAACGACACAGGCTGCTTGCGGGGCTGGTTGCACGGCGCCACCTAGAGAATCACAGCGTTATTTCAAAAATATTTTACTAAGGCGTCTGAGAAAGTTCACATATTCTTGAACAGTTGGAAATCTTGTAACATAATCAGAATCAGGTCAACACCGGTTAACACACTGAGCTATAAAACTTGAATGTTTTTGCTCACTTACCAGGGACTCCAACGGCAGCAATGGCCACGTACAAGAACTTCTCCACGTCGTAATATTCCCAAAGCTTTTGCCCCATTTTTTTCTACCAGCGAGGTGTTACCGTAAGCGAGCGGTAATCTCGGAATGAAATGCTGGGCAGAACATTCCCTGACACTTTATGCCATGTTCCGTCTCCATAGGGACAGTGACGATTCATCAGAATTAAGAAAAATAGAGATTTCGAAATTATTCCCAAACAGATGACTTCATACAAATGAAACCCCGCTGAGTGAGAGAGGATTAGATTCATTCAGGGAATTGATTGAGAAACTCCAAAGACTCGGAATTGTGGTGACACCGACGGTTGGAAATTGGGAGCGGCATTGTTCCAAAAATGTCGACATTGTTTCAAACCACATCAGATCCAACTCTGCGTCTCATAGACAATAGACCATGGACTATAGAGGCAGGATTAGGCTATTCGGTGCATTGAACGAGTACGGTCATTCAATGCGATCATGGCTGATCACCCACAATCAGTACCCCGTTCCTGCCTTCTCCCCATATCCCCTGACTCAATTATCTTTAAGAGCTCTATCATGTTATCTCCTTTTTAATTTTTTAATTTTTTAATTTTTTATTTATTATAAGCAAATGAACAAAAATATAACCAGCGGCATATGACATGATACACTTATTGTACAGTTTCAATTTTGATTTTATCTATAGTTGAGAGAAAAGCAGAAAGACAAAGCAAGAGGGAGGAAAAGTGGAATGTGGAAGGATAGAACCGCTAAACTATCAAAGAGGTGCAGCCAAAGAGTGAGTGAGTAAAATAAATAAGGAAGACGTAGAGAAATAAAAATACACAAACAGAAAGAAAAACAAAAGGTGGTGATATACCTGCCTCGTATCCCTCCCCACCCATCACCCAACCCGTGATTAGATTTCTCCAAAATTCTGTTGCACCATGCGATCCTTGTAATACATCAATGAATGGTGCCCATGTCTTCGAAAAATGCTCTGTTTTTTTCTGCTAAGACAAGTCCAATATCTTCAAGATGTAGCGTCCCAGACATGACTGTAATCCGCATTTTAAGAGTAGGGACAGATGTATGTTTCCAAAATTTGAGTATTAGTGTTTTCACCGTTATCAGACCATAATTGAGGGAACGTCTTTGAAATATTTATCGTTCAGAGCAGGCTTCTGATATTCCTAGAATAATCAATTGCGTCTCGGGGTCCAATTTTGTTTTTATTGTTTTTGAAAACATTTCAAAAATTCCTCTCCAAAAATGTTGTCATGTCATGCAAGAGGCGAAGGAATGTGTTATAGTTGCTTCTTCAAGGAGACATTTGTCACAGATAGCAGATACATTTGGAAATATCTTATTCCGTTTAGGCATTGAATAGTAGAGTCCATAGTGTATTTTAAATTGACTTTATCGTACGAACAATTGTGTATATATACAAGGATTTCTTCCCATTCATCTTTTAGACTTTGTAGACCTAGTTCCTCTTCCCAGTCTCTTCTAATTGCTTCTGACGATGGGATTTCTATATTTAGAAGGGTGATGTACAAATATGATGTTATGTTGTTTGACTCTGAATTTCCATTCATGTCTTTGACTAGTATATCTGGTAGCAAAGTTTGGTAGTCTTGGGTATATGTTTTCAGATATTCTCGAATTTGAAGATATCTGAAATAGTGATTACCTTTCAGGTGATATTTCCACTATAATTCTTGAAATGCGAGAAGAGTTCCCATCTCGTAAAGATCTCCAATGTGTTTTTATTCCTAGTCTTTCCCAATATGTAAACGTTTTATTTGATCATGGTGAATTGATCATGGGAAACAAGGACATGGCATAGCAATTGAATGACTACTTTGGTTCTGTTTCCTCTAAGGAAGACATAAATAATCTGCCGGAAAAGGCAAGGGACGGGGGTTCAAATGAGATGGAGGAACTGGGTGAAATGCAGGTTAGCAGGGAAGTGGTGTTAAGTAAATTGATGGGATTAAAGGCCGATAAATCCCCAGGGCCAGATAGGATGCACCCCAGAGTACTTAAGGAAGTAGCCCCAGAAATAGTGGATGCATTAGAGATCATTTTTCAATACTCTTTAAATTCTGGAATAGTTCCTGAGGATTGGAGGGTAGCTAATGCAACCCTACTTTTGAAAGACGGAGGGAGAGAGAAAACGGGGAATTACAGACCAGTTAGTCTAACATCGGTAGTGGGGAAACTGCTAGAGTCAGTTACTAAAAATGGGATAGCAGCACATTTGGAAAGTGGTGAAATCATTGGACAAAATCAACATGGATTTATGAAAGGTAAATCATGTCTGACGAATCTTGTAGAACTTTTCCAGGATGTAACTAATAGAGTGGATACAGGAGAACCAGTGGATGCGTTATATCTGGACGTTATTTCTGGCTTTCGAAAAGATGCCACACAAGACATTACATACCAACTTGAAGCACACGGTATTGGGGTTTCAATATTGATGTGAATAGAGAACTGGCCGGCAGACAGGACGCAAAGAGTAGGAGTAAACGGGTCATTTTCAGAAAGGCAGGCAGTGACTAGTGGGGTACCGCAAGGCTCAGTGCTGGAAGCTCAGCTATTTACAATACATATTAATGATTTGAAATAGGGAATTGAATGCAATATCTCCAAGTTTGCGGATGACACGAAGCTGGGGGGGCTTCAGCTGTGAGGAGGATGCGAGGAGGCAGTAAGATGACTTGGATAGGCTGGATGAGTGGGCAAATGCATGGCAGATGCAGTATATTGTGGATAAATGTGAGGTTATCCACTTTGGTGGCAAAAAACAGGAAAATAGACTATTCTCTGAATGGAGGTCGATTAGGAAAAGGGGAGATGCAACGAGACCTCGGTGTCATGGTACAGCAGTCATTGAAAGTAGACATACAGGTGCAGCAGGCATTGATGGAAGCAAATGGTATGTTAGCATTCACAGCAAAAGGATTTCGGTGTAGGAGCAGGGAGGTTCTACTGCAGTTGTACAGGGTCTTGGTGAGACCACAGCTGGAGTATTACGTACAGTTTTGATCTCCAAATCTGAGGAAAGACATTCTTGCCTTAGCGGGAGCACAGAGAGTGTTCACCTGACTGATTCCTGTGATGTCAGGACTTCCATGTGAAGAAAAACTGGATAGACTTGGCTTGTACTGGATAGAATTTAGAAGATGGAGGGATGATCGTATTGAAACTTACACAATTCCTAAGAGGTTGGACAGGCTAGATGCAGGATTATTGTTTGGATGTTAGGGAAGTCCAGAACAATGGTTAAAGAGTGTAAGGAAAAGGGGGAAATATTTTCGCATCGAGATGAGAAAACCATTTTTCACACAGAGAGTGGTGAATCTGTGGAATTCTCAGGCACAGAAGGTGGTTGAGGCCAGTTCATTGGATATATTTAAGAGGGAGTTGGATGTGGCCCTTGTGGCGAGAGGGAGCAGGGGGTATGGAGAAAAGGCAGGTCCGGGATACTGAGTTGGATGATCAGCCATGATCACATTGAATGGCGGTGCAGGCTCGAAGGGCCGAATGGTCTACTCCTCCACCAATTTTCTATGTTTCTATGTTTATCTATAATAGTATAATCTGCAGTATAATGTGGATAAATGTGAGGTTATCCACTTTGGTGGCAAAAACATTAGGGTAGACTATTATCTGAATGGTGGCAGATTAGGAAAGGGGGAGATGCAACGAGACCTGGGTATCATGGTACACCAGTCATTGAAAGTAGGCATGCAGGTGCAGCAGCAGTGAAGAAAGCAAATGGTATGTTAGCATTCATAGCGAAAGGATTTGAGTATAGGAGCAGGGAGGTTCTACTGCAGTTGTACAGGGTTTTGGTGAGGCCACACCTGGAGTATTGCGTGCAGTTTTGGTCTCCAAATCTGAGGAAAGACATCCTTGCCATAGAGGGGGTACAGAGAAGATTCACCAGACTGATTCCTGGGATGTCAGGACTTTCATATGAAGAAAGATTGGATAGACTCGGCTTGTACTCGATGGAATTTAGAAGATTGAGGGGGGATCTTATAGAAACTTACAAAATTCTTAAGGGGTTGGACAAGCTAGATGCTGGAAGATTGTTCCCGATGTTCGGGGAGTCCAGAACAAGGGGTCACAGTCTAAGGATAAGGGGGAATTCCTTTAGAACCGAAATGAGGAAAACATTCTTTACACAGAGAGTGGTGAGTCTCTGGAATTCTCTGCCACAGAAGGTAGTTGAGGCCAGTTCATTGGCTATATTTAAGAGGGCGTTAGATGTGGCACTTGTGGCTAAAGGGATCAGGAGGTATCTAGAGAAGGCAGGTACGGGATACTGAGTTGGATGATCAGCCATGATCACATTGAATGGCGGTGCAGGCTCGAAGGGCCGAATGGCCTACTCCTGCACCTATTTTCTATGTTTCTATAGATGGCTTGAACAAAGGCTTATTGGCTATTGGTAAAAGAAGACATCAATGTCTTCGTTTAAAAGATGATTTTACTTGTCTCCCGATTCGCAGAGTGCTGTGAATAATCGGATTTTTATCATACAGCAGTGTTCTTCAAATTTGTTGGAGAGAGAAGAATCGCGTCTCTGTTAAAAGGCGAATAATCCTCTCTCTCCATTATTTAAAAGTCTACCTGTTGACCTGAATTGTCCAGCCAGTAGATTACATTGTTAATACTCGTTGCCCGGTAAAAGTATGAGAAGTTGGAGAGAGCCAATCCACACGTTTCTTTGGGTTAAATAGTTGCCGTTTATGAATTAGATGTGTTTTATAATCCCAAATAAAGTTTGTAATCAGAGAATCAAGTTTTTTGAAAACAAATTTAGGAAGATATATCGGCATTGATTGGAATAAATACAGGAAGGAAGATCATCTTTAAAGCATTTTTTCTGCCTATTAGAGACATCGGGAGTACTTTCCAGAATTGAATAAGAACGTTTAGTTTAGTAACAGAAGGCGGGAAGTTTGCGTTGAATAGGGAGGTGAATTTTCTGGTTACCTGAACACCCAGATATTTGAATTTTTCCGGAGCAATTCTGAAAGGGAATTTTAGAAGGTGTGTCGGCCCTTCAGGTTTTATTGACATAAGTTCTCGTTTGTTCCAGTTAATTCTCTATCATGAAAAGGAGCCGACTTCTTCTACAAGATGTAATATAATTGGAATAATAATATTTCAGAATTGGTGATATATAGTAATACATCTTCTACATATAATAATATTTTATTATTGGAGTATTTCGAATTATAGTCGTGAATGTTCGGATGTGCTCTTAAACTTTCCGCTAGAGGTTCACTCGCAAGGGCAAATAGGGATGATCATGCACATCCTGGATAACTAAAAGTTAGGAGAGAGTAATATGGTTAGTCAGTATTCTGGCAGTCGGCTTATCATATTACATTTTAATCTATGAGATAAATGTTTCTCCCAACTGAATTTTTTGCAGCACTGTGAAAAGATATTTCCTTGCTACTTGGTCAAATTCGTTTTCTGCATCTAATGAAATAATTGATATATCTTAGTTCTGTGTGAGTACATTATGTTGAAAAGGTATCTCAAATTATTAACCGAATGTGTATAAATCCCGTTTGATCCGTGTGTATTAATTTCTTAACGTATTTACTTAACCGGCAAAGTTTTCACTAATATTTTCTGATCTGTATTTAACAGAGCGATTGCTCTGTCTGATCCCGGGTCCTCTAGATCTTTATCTTTTTTGGGTATAAGTGTGATCGTTGATTCAGCTAGTGTTTGTGGTAATGTCTGTTCTTTAAATGTTTATGCATAAAGATTGTATAAACGCGGGGAAATTACCTCATAAAATCTTTTATAAAATTCGTAACTAAACCCATCTGGTCCTGGTGTTTTGCCGTTCTTCAGTGACTTGATTGGCTCTTCTATGTCTTTAATTGAAATCTGTGCTTCTAATTCCTCTTGTTCCAGCGGATTAAGTGTTGGAAGTTTACAGTTATCAAGAACGTTTGCAATGTTTCTACTTTCTTTCGATCTTTTGGATGTATATGCATTTTCAGAAAATTGGGCAAACCTTTCATTAATGTCTTTTGGAAGCGTTAACAATTCACCTTTATTGGATTTGATTTTTTGGATAGTATGGTCCTTTTCGAATGTTGTCAACTGGCGTGCAAACAGTTTGTGTGTGTTAACGCCAAATTCGAAATTTTCCTCTTTTGTAATTTGAAATAATCTGATAACTCTTGCAGATAGAATTTGATTTAGCTTAAATTGTAATACTGCTATCTTATTATGTTTATCTATAGTCAGATCTATCGCGCTTTTTGTCAAGTTGTCTGACCTGTTCTTCTAATTGCAATTGTTCCATCCTATTATTTTTGTTTTGATATGCTTAATATACAATTGATAGAAACTGTGATAAAAGCCTTAAAAGATTCCCATAACAACGAGGACGAAATACCTGGTGTATCATTGGTCTCAAAATATATTTCCACCTGTTGTTTTAAATATTTACAACAATCCGGATTATATAGTATTTGAGGGTTAAACCTCCTGAACGACGTTTTATTAAACATACCTAGTTTTAAGGAGAAGGGCAGGGGGGAATGATCGGAAATAGTACTATTGGGATATTTGGGATTAATTGCGAAAGTTATTAATTTAGTGTCCACTAGAAAATAGTCAATACGTGTTTAGGTTTTATGTACTGATGAGTAGAAGGAGCATTGTCTTCCGGATGGGTTAACAATCCTCCATATGTCTGTTATATTTGTATTTCTTATATACGTATTTAAGCGTTTGCTGGATTTTTATTTTGCATTATATCTCTTTTGTTGTGCAGATTTATCCAGAACGCAATTGAGATCCCCCCAATTATCAGGTTTTGCTGGATGGAATCTGAAATTAAGGTCAAGATTTTATTTAGAAAATTGTGGGTTGTCAACGTAAGGAGCACAGATATTTACCATAGTGAGTGGGGTCGAGTATATCTCACGAGAAACTACGACATACCTACCATATTTGTCTGCAATGGTGTTTTTATATTTAAATGGTATGCCCTTACGGATTATAATTGCAGTGCCTCTGGATTTGGAGAGATAGGATGAATGATACATTTGACCAATGCAATTAGCCTTCAGCCTGGTCTGAGCTTGAACTCAAAGATGTGTTTCTTGTACAAATATTATATCAGCATTAATTGATTTTAATTGGGCCAGAAACTTACCCCTTATATTTGGCTCGTCAGCGCCCCTAATATCCCAGCCACAAAACGCAAATCCTCCAGTTTTCTTCAGAGTGTCGTCTTGCATTACAGCTTACATGGATTCCCTTGTTTCAGATGGTGCAACACAATAACTCAACCTTCTGGGTGTTAGGTGGCTGATCCCAATTTCAGAACTCTGATGGTATATCCCAAAGAAAGGTGCCCTGGAAGGAAAAGCGAAAACGATGCTAAATTACATGAATGATACAACAAAGTAGTATTTGAGTAAGCTGTGTGAAACCACCCACTGATGGGAGAATTCATGTGATGTTCCGTAGCTGTAAATCTCATTTAGCTCCGCCGCTCACAAACTAATATTATAGAAAGAAAACAGGCCAGAACCGGATATTATATGCACCGAAAGAAAAAAAAGAGAACGTGTACTGTAAGTAGTGCATCATTTAGTCTGACTAAGTAGATATTTACTATGTAAATACTGTATGTGAACTAAAAAAAAAACAGTGTTTTGCTTATTAATAATTGTGTGTTTTAAACAATATCAAAGACTATGACATTATGAATCAATTCCTCTTAGAGTATTACATTTCTTAACTCGGTTTGAGTGGATATTTACTAGTTAAATACCAGGTTTTAATTAACAAATCTCATGAAAGTCATCTGGTTGGAAGGGGTTAACTGAAAGCTGAACAGAGTCTCTGAAAGCAGCTCCCCACAAATCGATTATCCATATCTATCTATATTGCTAAAGGTCTGATCTTGACCGCTTTTGGCTCGCTGCGCTGTGATTTCCGAGAGAACGCCGCCACCTACGGCCGTCATTTTTGGCCACCTTCCTCAGAGACCCCCTCCGCCTTCCTGGACCAGAGGGAGTTTCCCATCGATGAAAAATCAGAGATATATACATGTTTTAATAACAAATGATGTTCACCCTGCTGCCACTGCTGGTGGGAGGGGGGAGAGCCAGAGGGATACATCTCTCTGAGCTCTGAATAACACGGAACACATTGCTACTCAACTGTCAGTGCCCTTAATGTGGTGTGAAAATGAAAATATGGTTGCTTTGAAAAAAAAGGCACTGCCTGCAAATGGTTGTTGGGGGTTTCAGGTTGAAGAAAAGAGGCACTACTGCAATTGCGGTTTCAGTGTTTGGGTTCACATTAAAAGGCACTACTGCAAATGGTGGTTTGGCTGCTTTGAGTTGAAGTTAAATGGCACTAGTGCAAATGGTGGTCTGGGTGCTTTGGATAGAAGTTAAAAGGCACTGCTGCAAATGGTGGTTTGCTATGCTTCAGGTTGAAGTTAAAAGACACCACTGCAAATCGTGGTTTGGCAACTTTTGATTGAAGTTAAAAGGCACTACTGGAAATGTTGGGTTGGGTGCATTGGGTTGAAGTTAGAAGGCGCTGCTGCAAATGGTGGTTTGGGTGCTTTGGTTGAATTAAAAAAAGCACCACTGCAAATGGTGAGTTGGGTGCATTGGGTTGAAGTTAGAAGGCGCTGCTGCAAATGGTGGTTTGGGTGCGTTGGGTTGAAGTTCAAACGCACTACAGCAAGTGGTGGTTTGGGTGCTTTGGGCTGGTTAAATGGCACTACTGAAAACGGTGGTATGGGTGCTTTTGGTTGAAATTAAAAGACGCGACTGCAAAAGGTTGTGGTTTGGGTGCTTTGGTATGAAGTAAAAAGGCACCACTGCATATGGCGTTTGGCATGCTTTGGGTTAAAGTTAAAATGCACTACTGCAAATAGTGATTTGGTTTCTTTGGGTTGACTATAAAAGACACTACTGCAATTGGTGGTCTGTGTGCTTTGGTTGTAGGTAAAACACACTACTGCAAACTGTGGTTTGGGCACTACTGCATATGGTAGTGTGGATGCTTTGATTTGAAGTCAAAAGGCGCTACTGCAAATGGTGGTTTGGGAGCTTTGGGTTGAAGTTAAAGATACTACTGCAACTGGTAGTTTGGGTGCTTTGGGTTGAAGTTAAAAGCCACTGCTGCAAATTATGGTTTGGGTGCTTTGGGTTACAGTTAAAAGACACTACTGCCAATGGTGGTTTGGTTGCCTTGCGCAGAAGTTAAAAAGGCACTACTGCAAATGGTGGTTAGGGTCCTTTGGATTGAAGTAAAAAAGGCACTACTGCAAATGGTGGTTTGGGTGCTTTGGGTTGAGGTTAAAAGGCACTACCGCAAATGGTGGTTTAGATGCTTTGCGCTGAAGTTCAACGGCCTTACTGCAAATGGCGGTCTTGGTACTTTGGGTTGAAGTTAAAAGGCACTACTGCAAGTGACGGTTTGGATACTTTGGTTTGAAGTTAAAAGGCACTACTCGAAATGGCAGTTTGGGTGCATTTGGTTGAAGTTAAAGAGCACTACGTCAAATGGTGGTTTGGGTGCTTTGGGTGCTTTGGGATGAAGTAAAACGGCACTACAGCAAATGGATGTGTGGGTGCTGTGGGTTGAAGTTAAAAGGCACTGCTGCAAATGGCGGTTTCAGCGCTTTGGGTTGAAGTTAAAAGGTACTGCTGAAAATGGCTGTTTCGGTGCTTTGGATTTAATTTAAAATACACTACTGGCAATGGTGCTTTGGGTGCTTTGGGTTGAAGCTAAAAGACACTACTGCAAATGGTGGGTTGGGTGCTTTCGGTTGAAGTTAAAATAGACTCCTGCAAATGGTGGTTTGGGTGCTTTGGTATGAGGTAAAAAGGCACTACTGCAATTGGCGGTTTGGGTGCTTTGGGTTTAATTGAAAAGACACGACTGCCAATGGTGGTTTGGGTGCTTTGGGTTGAAGTTAGGAGGCACTAGTGCAATTGGTGATTTGTGTGCTTTCGATTGAAGCAAAAAGGCACGACTGCAAATGGTGTATGGGTGCTTTGGGATGAAGTTAAAAGGCACGACAGCGAATGGTAGTGTGGCTGCTTTGGTCTGAGGTGAAAAGGCACTACTGCAAATGGCGGTTTGGGTGCTTTGGGTTGAAGTTAAAAGGCACATGTGCAAATGCTGGTTTGGGTGCTTTGTGTTGAGGTTATAAGGCACCACTTCGAATGGTGGTTTAGGTGCTGTGGATGGAAGTTGAAAGACATTACTGCAACTTGTGGTTTGGGTGCATTGGGTTGACGTTATATGGCACTTATGCAATTGATGCTTTGGGTGCTTTGGATTCAAGTTCAAAATCACTACTGCAAATGGTTGTTTGGGTGCTTTGGGTTGAAGTTAAAAGGCACTACGGCAAATGGTGGATTGAGTGCTTTGGATTGAAGTTAAAAGGCATACAGCAAATAGTGGTTTAATGTGCTTTGAAGTCAAACGGAACTACGGCAAATGGTGGATTAGATGCTTTGGGTTGAAGTTAAAAGGCACTAATGTAAATGGTGGTTTGGTTGCTTCTGGTTAAAATTTAAAAGGCTCTACTGCAACTGGTGGTTTGGGTGCTTTATTTTGGCGTTAAAAGGCACTCTGCAAATGGTGGTTTGGGTGCTTTTGGTAGAACTTAAACTGTACCACTGTAAATAGTGGTTTTGGTGCATTGGGATGACGTAAAAAGGCACTACTGCAAATGGCGGTTTGGGTGTTTTGGGAAGAAGTTAAAAGGCACTGCTGCAAATGGTGGTCTTGGTACATTGGGTTGAAGTTAAAAGGCACTACTGCAAGAGGTGGTTTGGGTACTTTGGGTTGAAGTAAACAAGGCACAACTCCAAATGGTGGTTTGGGTGCATTTGGTTGAAGTTAAAATACACTACTGCCAATCGTAGTTTGGGTGCTTTGGGTTGAAGTTGAAAGGCAGTACTGCGAATTGTGGTTTGGGTGCTTTGGGTTGAAGTTAATAAAATACTACGACAATTGATGTAAGGGTGCTTTGGGATTAAGTTAAAAGGCACGACAGCGAATGGTGGTTTGGTGCTTTGGATTGAAGTTAAAAGGCATACAACAAATAGTGGTTTGATGTGCTTTGAAGTCAAAAGGCACTACTGCAAATGGTGGTTTTGTTGCTTTGGGGTGAAGTTAATAGGCACCGCGGCCAATGGTGGTTATGGTGCTTTGGGTTGAAGTTAAAAGGCGCTACTGGATATAGTGGTTTGTGTGTTTGGGTTGAAGATAAAAGGCAAATGGTGGTGTGGGTGCTTTCAGTTGAAGTTAAAGGCACTACCGCAAATGGTGGGCTGGGTGCTTTGGGTTGAAGTGAAAATGCACTGCTTCAAATTGTGGTTTGGGTGCTTTGGGTTGAAGTTAAAAAGCACTGCTGCAAACGGTGATCTGGGTGCTTTAGTTTGAAGTTGAAAGGCACTACTGCAATTGGTGGTGTGGGTGTTTCAGATTGAAGTAAAAAGGCACTACTGCAAATGGTGGTTTGGGTGGTCTGCGTACTTTGGTTTGAAGTTCAATGCACTACTGCAAATGGAGGGTTGGGTGCTTTGTGGTGAAGTGAAAAGGCAATACTGCTCTTGGAGGTTTGGGTGTTTTGGGCACTACTGCGAATGGTGGTTTGGTTGTTTTGCGTTGAAGTAAAAAAACATTACTTTAAATAGTGGTTTGGATGCTTTGGGCTGCAGAAAACTGCACTACTGCAAATGGTTGTTTGGATGCTTTGGAATTAATTTCAATGGCACTACTGCAAATGGTGGTCTTGGTGCTTCGGGTTGAAGGTAAAGGCACTACTGCAAATGGTGGATTGGGTGCTTTGGTTTGAGTTCAAAAGACACTGCTGCAAATGGTGGTTTTGGTGTTTGGGTTGAAGTTAAAAGGCACTACTGGAAATGGTGGTTTGGGTGTTTGGGTTGAAGATAAAATGCACTACTGCAAATAGTGGTTTGGGTGCTTTGGATTGAAGTAAAAAGGCGCTACTGCAAATGGTGGTTTACGTGCTTTGAGTTGTTTGGGTTGAATTTAAAAGGCACAACTACAAATGGTGGGTTGGGTGCTTTGGGTTGAAGTTAAAAGGCACTAATGCAAATGGTGGTTTGGGAGTTGGGTTGCAGTTAAAAGGGACTACTGGAAATGGTGGTTTAGGTGTTTGGGTTGAAGAGACAAAACAGCACTGCAAATGGTGGTGTGGGTGCTTTCGGTTGACGTTAAAGGCACTACTGCAAATGATGGGTTGGGTGCTTTGGGTTGAAGTTAAAAGACACTGCTGCAAATGGTGATCTGGGTGCTTTAGTTTGAAGTTAAAAGGGACTAACGCAAATATGGTTTGGGTGTTTAAGATTGAAGTAAAAAGGCACTACTGCAAATGGTGGTTTGGGTGCTCTGGGTACTTTGGTTTGAAGTTAAATGCACTACTGCAAATGGTGGGTTGGGTGCTTTAGGGGGAATTAAAAAGGCACTACTACAAATGGTGGTTTGGCTGCTTTGGGTTGAAGGTAAAAGGCACTACAGCAAGTGGTGGTTTGGTTGGTTAGGGTTGACTATAAAAGACACTTCTACAAATAGTGGTTTTGGGTGCTTTGGGTTACAGTTAAAATACACTACTGGCAATGGTTGTTTGGGTGCCTTGCGTTGAAGTTAAAAGGCGCTACTGCAAATGGCGGTTTGGGTGCATTTGGTTGAAGTCGAAGGGCACTACTGGAAATGGTGGTTTGGGTCGTATGGGTGCTTTGGGATGAAGTAAAAAGGCACTACTACAAATGGAGGTTTGTTGTGCTTTGGGTTGAAGTTAAAGGGCACTACCGCGAATGCTGGTTTGGGTGCTTTGGGTTGAAGCTAAAAGGCGCTGCTGCAAATGATAGAGTGGGCGCTTTGGTTTGAGGTAAAAAGGCACTACTAAAAATTGCGGTTTGGGTGCTTTGGGTTGAAGTTAAAAGGCACTACTGCAAATGGTGGTTTGTGTGTTTTAGATTGAAGTACAAATGCACAACTGCAAAGTGTGGATTGGGTGCTTTGGGTTGAAGTGAAAAGACACTACTGCCAATCTTACTTGGGTACTTTGGGTTGAAGTTAAAAAAAACACTACTGCAATTGGTGTATTGGTGCTTTGGGATGAATTTAAAAGGCACGACAGCGAATGGTAGTGTGGGTGCTTTGGTTTGAGGTAAAAAGACACTACTGCGAAAGGAGTAAGTGTTGTAAAAGCAAGCCTGAAGGCTTTGTGTCGCAATGCGAGGAGCATTCGTAATGAGGTGGATGAGTTGAGTCAAAATTAAGTCAGAAACAAGGGTTCTGAACTTGAGCAAAGGTAACTTTGAAGGTATGAGATGTGAATTGGCCAACATAGTCTGCATCCCAGAGTACTCAAGGAGGTAGCCACAGAAATAGTGGATGCATTAGTGATAATTTTTCAAAATTCCTTAGATTCTGGAGTAGTTCCTGAGGATTGAAGGGTAGCTAATGTAATCCCACTTTTTAAAAAAGGAGGGAGAGAGAAAGCGGGGAATTACAGACCAGATAGTCTAACATCGGTAGTGGGGAAACTGCTAGAGTCGGTTATTAAAGATGGGATAGCAGCGCATTTGGAAAGTGGTGAAATCATTGGACAAAGTCAGCATGGATTTACGAAAGGTAAATCATGTCTGACAAATCTGATATAATTTTTCGAGGATGTAACTAGTAGAGTGGATAAGGGAGAACCTGTGGATGTGTTATATCTAGACTTTCAGAAAGCTTTGGACAAGGTCCCGCATAAGAGATTAGCATACAAACTTAAAGCACACGGTATTGGGGGTTCAGTATTGATGTGGATAGAGAACTGGCTAGCAGACAGGAGGCAAAGGGTAGGAGTAAACGGGTCCTTTTCAGAATGGTAGGCAGTGACTAGTGGGGTACCGCAAGGCTCAGTGCTGGGACCCCAGCTATTTACAACATATATTAATGATTTGGACGAGGGAATTGAATGCAACATCTCCAAATTTGCGGATGACACTAAGCTGGGGGGTATAGTTAGGTGTGAGGAGGATGCTTGGAGGCTGCAGGGTGATTCGGATAGGCCGAGTGAATGGGCAGATGCATGGCAGATGCAGTATAATGTGGATAAATGTGAGGTTATCCACTTGGGTGGGAAAAACATGACGGTAGACTATTATCTGACTGGTGGCTGATTAGGAAAAGGGGATATGCAACGAGACCTGGGTGTCATGGTACACCAGTCATTGAAAGTAGGCATGCAGGTGCAGCAGGCAGTGAAGAAAGCAAATGGTATGTTAGCATTCATAGCGAAAACATTTGAGTATAGGAGCAGGAAGGTTCTACTGCAGATGTACAGGGTTTTGGTTAGGCCACACCTGGAGTATTGCGTACAGTTTTGGTCTCCAAATCTGAGGAAAGACATCCTTGCCGTAGAGGGTGTACAGAGAAGATTCACCAGACTGATTTCTGGGATGTCAGGACTTTCATATGAGGAAAGATTGGATAGACTCGGCTTGTACTCGCTGGAATTTAGCAGATTGATGGAGGATCTTATAGAAACTTACACAATTCTTAAGGGGTTGGACAAGCTAGATGCTGGAAGATTGTTCCCAATGTTGGTGGAGTCCAGAACAAGGGGTCACAGTCTAAGGATAAGGGGGAATTCCTTTAGGACCGAGATGAGGAAAACATTCTTTACACAGAGAGTGCTGAGTCTCTGGTATTCTCTGCCACAGAAGGTAGTTGAGGCCAGTTCATTGGCTATATTTAAGAGGGCGTTAGATGTGGCACTTGTGGCTAAAGGGGTGAGGGGGTATGGAGAGAAGGCAGGTACGGGATACTGAGTTGGATGATCAGCCATGATCACATTGAATGGCGGTGCAGGCTCGAAGGGCCGAATGGCCTACTCCTGCACCTATTTTTCTATGTTTCTATGTTTCTATGTGCTTTGGGTGCTCTGGGTTGAGTTATCGGCACTACAGCGAATGGTGGGTTTGGCGATTTGGGTTGAAGTTAAAAGGCACTACTGCAAATGGTGGGTTGGGTGCTTTGCGTTTAAGTTAAAGAACACTGCTGCCAATGGCGGTTTGTGTGCTTATGGTTGAAGTTAAAAGGCAGTACTGCAAATAGTGGTTTAGGTGCTTTGGTTTGATGTAAAACGGCGCTACTGCAAATGGTGGTTTGGGTTCTTTGGGTTGAAGTTGAAAGGCACTACTGCAAATGGTGGGTTGGGTTATTCGGGTTGAAGTTAAAAGACACTGTGGCAAATGGTAGTTTGTGTGCTTTGGGTTGAAGTTTATTCATATTTTATTTTAATGTTTTTATTTTTTACAAACAGATAGCAAAAGAAACAAAGGACATAGAAGAGAAGCTGAAAATATTGAAATAGAAGGAGAAAGTAAAGAAAAGAGAGATTAGGAGATATCTACCTATTTCATATTTTTGCACCTTATGCTTGCAAAAAGTTGATAAAATGAGACCAAGTCTTTGAGAATTGATCTCCTTTGCCTAGTAGGAGAAATCTCAATTTTTCAAGATGAAGCGTTTCAGACATATTTGAAATCCACATTTTGAATGTTGGCGTGGTTGCGTTTTTCCAAAATTTGAGTATACGTTTTTTTGCTGCTATTAGACCGTAATTAAGAAAAGCTTCTTGGAATATAGTTAGTTTACTTCCCTCTTCCATTGATCCAAAGATAATCAGTTCTGTATTGGGGTTCAATTTTGTGTTAAATAGTTTTGTAAAAAATCCAAAAAAATCATTCCAAAATGTATACAGTTTTATACAAGAGACAAAGGAATGTGCTATAGTGGCATTTTGAGTTAGACATTTGTCACAGATGGAGGAAACATTTGAGAATATTTTATTCAGTCTAGTTTTAGAATAATATAATCTATGTAAACTTTTAAATTGAATTAGATTATGTCTTACATTAATTGAGCATTTATTTACATATAATCAATTATTTTCCCATCTGTCATTAGAATTTTTTTTCGATAACTCTTGTTCCCAGTCCCTTCTAATTGTCTCTGTTGTTGGTGTTTCTATATTTAAAATTATATTATATAAGTAAGACATTAAATTGCTTGATTCTGCCTTTCTATTCATTCCTTCATCCAATAAATCTGGGTTTGATAGCCTTGTATATATTTCTTCAAATAACCTTGAATTTGAAGATATTTGAAATATTAATTATTTTTCAAATTATATCTTAGTTGTAATTGTTGGAATGATAACAGTTTTCCCATATCATACATATCTCCCATTGTTTTAATTCCTAATCTTTCCCAATGGATAAACGTTTTATCAATAATGGATGGTTTGAATGAGAGATTATTAGTTATTGGGGAAAGAAGTGGTAATTTTCTTAATTTTAAAGTTAATTTTATTTGATTCCAAATTAGTATTATATTGTGAATAATTGGATTCGTCTTATATATTATATTGTTCAGTTTCATCGGGGAAAGAAGGAATCGCTCCTATATTATAAGTGGAACAATCTTTTTTCTTCATTCTTATCCAATCTACCTGTTGTTCAGAACTGTCCAACCGAGAGATTTTAGTTTTAATATTCACTGCCAATAGTAATACAATAAGTTAGGGAGTGTGCGTCCCCCTGATTCTTCAGATTTACACAAGTGTTTTTTTTCCTTAATTCTATGTGATTTATAATCCCATATGATGTTTATAATATCAGAATCTAATTTAAAAAAAAATTAGGTAAGTATATTGGTATTGTTGGAAATAGGTACAGTATTTGTGGTAAGAAGATCATTTTTATCGCGTTTATTCTGCCTATTAAGGACATCGGCAGTGTTTTCCAGAATTTAATCAACCCATTTAATTTAGTTATTAAAGGCATATAGTTTTGCGTTGAGTAATGATTTATATTTCCTAGTAATTTGGATGCCCAAATACTTATTTATTTCTGTTGCAATTCTAAAGGGGAATTTGAACAGATGTAGCGGCTCTTGAGGTTTTGTCGTCATAATGTCGATTTTGTTCCAGTTTATTCGATATCCTGAAAAATAACCAAATTCCTCTATTAAAGTTAGTATATTTGGTATGCTAATTTGCGAATTTGTAATATATAATAATATGTCGTCTGCATATAATGAAATTTTATTATTTGAGGGTTTGGTATTATATCCATGAATATTCAGATGACTTCTTATACTTTCTGCTAAAGTCTCTATCACTAGTGCAAATAGCAGAGCAGTAAGTGCGCAGCCCTGCCTGATGCCCCTTGCCAATTGGAATTTCGGGGATAATATATTATTAGTCAGTATTCGAGCCGTCGGCTTATCATATAATAATTTTACCCATGAGATAATGTCATCTCCCATGTTAAATTTTTGCAATACTTTGAATAAATATTGCCATTCTACTTGATCGAAAGCTTTTTCTGCATCCAATGAGATAATTGCTAGGTCTTCTTCAGTATTATATGAGTACATTTTAATAGACAGCCGTCTCAAATTGTTAAATGAGTATCTCTTTGGTATGAATCCAGTTTGATCCGGTTTTATTAGGTTGCTAACATATTTAATCTTCTCGCTAGTGTCTTTGCTAATAGTTTTGATCTGTATTTAGGAGTGCAATAGCTCTATATATGAGCCTGGGTCTTCTAAGTCTTTGTCATTTTTTGGTATAAGTGTAATAGTTGACAGTTAGTGTTTCTGGTAATTTATTTTCTTTAAAAGCATATATATATAAATCTTGCAAGCGTGGAGAAATTATCTCGTGGAATCTTTTATAGAATTCATTACTAAAGCCGTCTGGTCCTGGCGTTTTGCCATTCTTCAACAAACATTGTTTTTTCTATTTCCTGAAGTGTAATCTGAGCTACTAATCCCTCTTGTTCCACCGTATTTAATTTTGGAAGATTACAATTGTCTAAGAAATGTGTAATATGAGTATTATTTGCAGAGGTTTTCGATGTATTTAAATTTTGATAATTTTGAGCAAATCTTTTATTTATATCTTTAGGTAGTGTTAGTAATTCCCCTTTGTCTGATTTAATTTTAGTAATTGTATTTTCTGTTTCCCGTTTTTTCAGTTGCGTGCCAAGAGTTTATGTGGTTTATCACCAAATTCAAAATGTTCTTGTTTTGTAATTTGAAATAATCTTATTATTCTGGCCGATAACATTGTATCTAATTGATATTTTAGTATTGTTATCTTATTGTGTTTACCTATAGTTGGTTCTTTAGCATTTTCTAAATCTAATTGTCAAATTTCTTGTTCTAGCTGTAATTGTTCAGTGTTATTCTTTTTATTTGGAAAGCTTGATATGAGATTATAATTCCTCGTATAAATGCATTAAAAAGTTTCCCATAATAAGGAGGGTGAAATATCTGGTGTTTCATTTGTCTCAAAGAAGAATTTCATCTGCTCTTTTAAATATGTACAACCTTGTGAGTTGTTTAATATTTGAGGGTTCAACCTCCAAAACGATTTTTTGTCAGGCATTCCTTCAATTTTTAAAGAGAAAGTTAACGGGGAATGATCAGAAATAATACTATTATGATTTTTAGCATTATATGTGTATGGAATTAATTTTGTGTCCACTAAGAAATAATCAATACGTGAATATGTTTTATATACCGTTAAATAAAATGAATATTCTCTACCTACTGGGTTAGGGATCCTCCATACATCTGTCATGTTGGTATTTTTCATGTATGTATTTAGGAGTTCACTTGTTTTAGATTTTATGCCAATCTTTTTTGTTTTGCAGATTTATTCAAATATGGATCTAAAACACAATTCAAATCTCCCCCTATTACCGCATTTTGATTGTTAAGTTCTGAAATTGTATGAAGAATTTTACTAAAAAAAATGAGGGTTGTCAAAATTAGGAGCATAAATATTTATCAAAGTAAGTGGAGTAGAATAAATTTCTCCCGTGACTATGACGTACCTCCCCTCTTTATCTGCTATGGTATTCTTTAATTTAAATGGTATACCTTTACGAATGGTAATGGCCGTGCCTTTAGATTTAGAAGCTTCAGAGATGTGCACTATGCAACTTCTACGAGTGGTGGTTAAAATGGCCATTGCAAGCTGTTTTATGTGAGTATGTGCGTAGTGGAGATTTTGAGCAGTTGGATGTGAATATTGGGAGGACAAACAGTGACGAGGGCAAATGTATGTTCAACTATCGGCGTGGATCAGAGGGTCACGAACTGACAAGTGCACGAATTGCACTCACTGGGAATTGAATCGCGTTCATCAGCTCAGCCCTGAATTTACTCTGGGTCACCACGTAAATACACGTGTTGGTGCAGGAACTGAGCAGCTGCAGGAACGCCGCAGTGACCTCTGCGATGTAATAATTACCGGTGGGGGTGTAGTCAACTGGCACCTTCGCAATACCCCTAAAGATGCTAAATATGGCCTGTGTTGCCCACAGCAGGATGAAAGTGGCCGTGATACTGAAGAGTAACACAATGGACTTCCTGCGGTTCTCCATCTCCGGGTCCTTGTCATTCTCCCCGTTGCTGCTTCCCCGGAGACCCCTGCGGACTCTGCTGGCCGCTACAATCCGCCTGACCGTCAGCACATTGAGCAGAAGGATCAGAAAGAACGGGATACAAGGGGTTAGAACCCGGTGTGTGACATCATATGCGGTCCATGCAGACGACGTATAGTAGGTGGGTTTGTTGCTGCAACCCCTGGGAAGATTATCAAATACGTAATTAGGTACTAACGCAAAACATCGGGGGGCGTTCTCTAAACAGCCCAGCACACTCACTGCCCCGATCATCACAGCCGCCGTTCTCTCAGTGCAATATCTTGTTTTCAGCTTCTCACAACAAATAGCCACAAACCGATCGAAGGTGAAGGCGACCGTCAGCCAGACAGAGACAGCGGTGGATGCAAAGACGAGGAATGCGATAATCACGCATACGGGTGTAATGTTCAACAACGAATACGGGAAGTGAATTCCAATAGTCATTCGGAGGAACGGATCGGTGATGCCGACCAGGAGATCAGACGCTGCCATGGCCACCAGGTAGAGAGTGATGCATTTGGAGAGACCACATTTACCTCGACAGAGAATCACAATGGCCAACAAGTTTACTGTGAAGGAGAGAAGAGATATTACTGATATATGGACCGCACAAAAGTATCTAAGGGACATTTTCTTGTTTTAAATTTCAAAATAGATTTGATTCAAGTAATGATATAGATATGTTGCAAAACTTACCTTAAGCGGCGCTGCAGTTCTGCCGCTCCCCGTGTGCGCGACTTTAGCGCCTTTCAGAGGGGGGCGGGCTAAAAGTGCCGTTTTTCAACAGACCTGGATAATCGATGAATGTCGGGCGATTTCGTTGCGGAAGAAAAATCGCTCCGACATTTCATCAATGAAGGTATTTTTAAATTACTCTAAATTATTTGTTAACTAGAGTAATTTGAAAATCACCTTCAAAAGCCGTGACCGCTGACAACCGGAAGGATTTTCCGTAGGGGAGAAAAAAAGGTAAATAGTTTATTTTTATATTAAAAGTTGGTTTTTCGGGAGGCTTTAATAACATTTTCATGTTGCGAAATGGGTTCCCCAAAAAATGTATGAACAAACAGCATTCCCCCCCCCCCCCCCCCCCCGACTTCACCGCTAACCGCAACGTTCCAATCCACCGCATTCCACAAAAACCCACTCGCTAGTTGATTTAAATGGCCAATAATTTACAGGCATCAAACACTAAATTCCTTCCATTTGGCCCAGAAATTCATGAAAATGAGATTTAAAAATTATGTTATATTGTGGATTATTGTGTGAATGTTATTTGGACACTTAGGTAATTTTTAAAAAGTTTATCTTTTCTTAAGAAATTGATAGATGTTTAGATTTACTCATTGAATTTTGTAATTAGCTACAATTAGATAACTAACTAATTATATGCTTTCATTTCAGGTAATCCAAGTAAGATTGTTTAATATTTGTTTCAGAATGCTTCAATCTATAATAACTGAAAATTTCATTGAGTTCTCTTAATTTTTAAGAAGGTTATGGGCTTTTAACTTTTCTAGATCACAGCTTTTGAGTTAAGTCAATTGAAAGGCAATGGGAAGCAAGATGCTCATTTCCGAGTATGAAAATGGCCATAACTTTCTTAATACTGAAGATATGAAAGTAAATTAGGTGTCAAATTAAACTTCTTTTTATGCTTTATCTGATGGGATAAATTGCAGACTTGATTTTTAAAATCTCAACATTTTGTAACATTGCTAAATTATATATATACAATACGTGAACCGCGCAAAAAAATAATTCATCCGACATTTTCGGAGGCTATACAAATAGTCCAATAGTCTATACATTTCTTAAATCTGTCCCCCACCCGTGTCAGTTATGTGGCCCCCTGGCGGGCGATACCTTCCCTTATTTTGAGTGGCGTCTCCACCACACTCTGCCCCCCATGTCCAGCAGTGGAAGGAACCGACACTGTGGGAACCTCTCTCACCGACACATGGCGTTGGTTGCACCGAGCTTCAGTGCGTCCCTCAGCACGTACCCCTGCAGTCCGCAGCGGGCCAGTCGGCAACATTCCCCGACAGACATCTCGCTCTGCTGAGGTACATTGTCTGATTAGACCAAGTTCAGAGACTACAGCCTTTGGACCACGGAGTTCAGAAAGTGTATACCGATTATATATTCAGTTACGCAGGATTTATCCGATTGGGAAGAGATGTAATTTCAATAACTGGTTTCAGACTCTCCACCGAAGGAACCCAAGTCGCCATTCTCTCAGCTCCTGGTCAACATATCAGCGTGTGATTATCTGATACCTGTTCGTTGGTCAGGGCTCCGGCCGGCGCAATCGTTACAGACAGTGAACCAGGCCAGGATAAATAACGGGCAGGACGGACACATTGCGGCAGTTGCAGTAGGAAAATGGATGTCTCTCCAAATTAAACAAGTGAATTATTGAAACACAAACACTGTTTGTTGAACGCCGGCACCGCCGGAGTACACGGAATGTCTCACAGCTAATGCACGTACATGAAAATCAGAGACAAACCAAATTACCGAAAACAGCGGCAGCCGCTATTGCAGGGTAATATATATCTTCAACTCGGTAGATCAGTGGATATTCCATAGCTGGAAGACACAGTTAACTCCTGTGGCTCCGTCAGTCCGTCACCGCTGTAGCTCTGTGGCGCTGCCTTCTGGTGGGCACCGAGATATATAGAGCGATATTTCTCCAGCGACATGACCTCATACCTGCTGATTGTCATTAGTGACACTCACGGAACCAAAACACCTTGCGCCACAGACATTGACTCCACCGTGGGAGATGTCAAGCGAATAATTTAAGGATCGAGTTAAAAAAAAAACACAAAGCGAGTCGCTGATAAAAGTCTGAACAACGGTCACTATCCGAAACGTAACTTGTACACGTTCTCCAAAAATGTTGCCTGACCCTTGTGTCACACCAGCGCTTGTGTATTTTTCACTGAAAACAAGAATTAATGCTTTCCAATGAAAGAATGGTCCATGACACTGTGTTATCTAATTTAATGTTGGTGTGATTTCGATGGATATCTCCAGTGAACCCATCTACCACACCAGTTTTGCTTTGCCCCCCAAAATAAATCATCATTCATACCATGACATCACTGATGTTGCAAGACAGATGCAGAAATATTCATAGAAACAGAAACATAGACAATAGGTGCAGGAGGAGGCCATTCGGACCTTCGAGCAAGCACCGCCATTCATTGACTATAGCTGATCGTCCCCAATCAATTACCCGTGCCTGCCTTCTGCCATATCCCTTGATTCCACTAGCGCCTAGAGCTCTATCTAACTCTCTTTTAAATCCATCCTGTGATTTGGCCTCCACTGCCCTCTGTGGCAGGGAATTCCACACAGTTACAACTCTCTGGGTGAAAACGTCTTTGCTCACCTCACTCTTAAATGGCCTCCCCTTTATTCTGAGACTGTGCCCCTGGTTCTGGACTCGCCCAACATTGGGAAATTTTTTGCTGCATCTGGCTTGTCCAGTCCTTCTATAATATGATATATGTTTCTATAAGAAATGTCTGTCTCCTTTGCTCAGTCGGACTGTGCACAGCCTGGCCGTGTGCTATGTTTCGCTCAATGATGGCTTCCCTCCGTAACCCCCCCCCCCCCCCACCCCCACCCCCCCAGCACACTGTGCGACATGACATGTGTAATTTCAGTGTGATCTGGTTTAAGTTAGATCATGCGTGGAAACAGGATCTTCGGGCACTCGGAGGAAACTCACGCGTTCACAGGGCGAATGTGCACACCTACACACATACAGCAGAGGAGGGCAGGATGGAACACTGGCCCCTGCCGTTTTGTAGCAGTAGTGCAACCAACAGCGCCAATGTGCCGCCCTTGGTGTGATACAGCGTGGAAACAGGCCCTTCGGCCCAACGTCCAATCCGCCCAACGTGTCCCAGCTGCACTAGTCCCTGGCGTCTGGTCCATATCCCTCCAAACCCCGTCCTATCGATGCAACCTTGTAGCTGTTTCTTCAACGTTGGGATAGTCGCAACCTTAACTATCTCCTCTGGCAGCTAGTTCCATACACCCACCACCCTATTCGTGGAAACGTTCCTCCTAGTTTCCTATTAACTCTTTTTGTCCTTCACCTTGCATCAACGTCGTCTCGTCAGGCAAACGCCTCCGTTGCCATGCTGTGAAAACGGAGGATGAGAAGGGGTTTCTTCACAGAGGCCATTAGGACTGTAAACGCCTATCTCACCAGGGACTAACTTTGCTGAACCATTTTACTGTTGTGTGGTGACTTTTTAAATAGCTGTTTTTTTCTTTTTTTCCTCCACAAATATGTAATATGTGAATTTGTGTTTCTGTTCCATTCTGTTTGTAGTCTTTATTTTGCACAATCCGCAAGCATTGACACATTTTCATTTCACTGAACATCTCGTATGTGTATGTGACGAATAAACTTGACACGACTTGACTTGACTTGGTCTTCGATTCACCTGCTCTGACCAATCTATAGGGCGGTTGCACGGCAGTCGAGGTCACGACTCATGACCTGCATTGTTCTCACGCAAAGCCAAATGGAGTACAAGCGGTGAACTTCGGGTAATCACTTACCACAGCTTCCAGTGCAACGCGCCAGTTTTCTTTCCCAGCATTCGGACCCAACGTTGACTGGTTCCACACTCACGTACCCCGGGACTTCTATCCCCGCGGCCGGGGGTCGAGGGGTGTTCGGGGATGTTCGGGTCCGGTGCCGATGCAGCGCGGTCAGTGACTCTGGGTGGGCGAGGGACCAGACTGTCCCCAACTCTGCTGCAGCTTCCGGGGACGTTGCCGGGTTGTCAGGAGTGATCAGCGTGGGGGGGGGGGGGGGGGGTGGGGGGGGGGGGTGGTCGTGGGGAGGGGGGTGGTCGGTGGGGAGTGTGGTTGGTAACTCTGGGTGGGCGGATGGACCTGACGGTCCCCAACTCTGCTGCAGCTGACGGGGACTCTACCAGGTTTTCGTCCCCGTGAAGTCCGTTGCCCAAAGCCGCGGCACCGCTCCACCCGGCCCCGTGTGTGTGGGAGCTGCCGACCCACAGCCCGTGACAGTGCGACCGTACAGGGGGAGACGGGGCGGAGGGCGGCTGTGGATCGATCTATCGATCTATCTATCTATCTATCTATCTATCTATCTATCTATCTATCTATCTATCTATCTATCTATCTATCTATCTATCTATCTATCTATCTATCTATCTATCTATCTATCTATCTATCTATCTATCTATCTATCTATCTATCTATCTATCTATCTATCTATCTATCTATCTATCTATCTATCTATCTATCTATCTATCTATCTATCTATCTATCTATCTATCTATCTATCTATCTATCTATCTATCTATCTATCTATCTATCTATCTATCTATCTGTCTATCTGTCTGTCTATCTGTCTGTCGATCTGTCTATCGATCTGTCTATCGATCTGTCTATCGATCTGTCTATCGATCTGTCTATCGATCTGTCTATCGATCTGTCTATCTATCTGTCTATCTATCTATCTATCTGTCTATCTATCTGTCTATCTATCTGTCTATCTATCTGTCTATCTATCTGTCTATCTATCTGTCTATCTATCTGTCGATCTATCTGCCGATCTATCTATCTATCCATCTGTCTATCCATCTGTCTATCCATCTGTCCATCCATCCACCCATCCATCCACCCATCCATCCATCCATCCATCCATCCATCCATCCATCCATCCATCCATCCATCCATCCATCCATCCATCCATCTATCTGTCTATCTATCTATTCATCTATCCATCCATCTATACACCCATGTAACCTTATATCCATCTATCTACCCATCTATGATACTTAACTAAAACTCATCTTGTCCTCTTCCGGTTTGCGCTGTATTTACATTTGCGCAAAGATTGTCCCCGATAACGCTACGATTTTCCCCGCCTTACTCGCCGTTCCCATGTGCTACAAGCGCACTAAGGTTTCGTCCGATTGGTGGAATATTACACAAGTTATGCAGGTTTAAAAATTGTAAGGTCAGCAGATTCGTCTTCTCACCTGTCACTCGCCGGGACGACCACGCCCCTATCGGCACCGGAGTCCGTGATCCACGCTGAGACCCGCTGCCGTCCCGAATCCGTCCAAAGACAGCAGCAATCAGACCCTTTGTGACGGAATCAGTGAAAGACAGTCGGTTTTAAATTCAAAGTGTTGTCAGATCTTTGAACATTTTCTGTGATAACGCGATACATTAAAGCTTGACATTTTCAGGTAAGGCGGTGTCTAACTCCAGGGGAAAAATGTCGATCGGAATAAAAATGTTAACGCTGGTGGATCGTTTTTTCGAGAAGATGTGATTATACACAAACAAAATCACAAATAAATAAATAAATAAATACAGATTAAACATCAGATTTTTCATCGATATATGATATAGATATAGATATGATATGATGATATTAAATTATATAATATGATATGATATGATAACTACCTGTTTCATTTGCCATGCCCGCCTGCTGCACCTGCGCATCAATAACTGTATGTTCCACATCACTGTGGGAACCTAATGGGCGGGAATTTTTGCGCCGCTGGAGAGCCGCTAAGTGTGCATGAGGGACTGAGGGGGGGGGGGGGGGGGGGGGGGGTGGAGTGAGTGCGCGGGGAGGGGTGAGCATGGGGCCGAGTGGGGGGGGTGAGGGGACGAGGGGTGGGATCAGGTGCGTCGTGACGGGAAAACATCAACTACGTCTGAACAGTTGGGGGCTATGGCACAGTGGTGGAATATTGCGTTGGGGGACCAGGCCTCCTGTGTGACAGTGTCTGTCTGTCGGTCTGTCTGTCTGTCTGTCTGTCTGTCTGTCTGTCTGTCTGTCTGTCTGTCTGTCTGTCTGTCTGTCTGTCTGTCTGTCTGTCCGTCTGTCCGTCTGTCCGTCTGTCCGTCTGTCCGTCTGTCCGTCTGTCCGTCCGTCCGTCCGTCCGTCCGTCCGTCCGTCCGTCTGTCCGTCTGTCCGTCTGTCTGTCTGTCTGTCTGTCTGTCTGTCTGTCTGTCTGTCTGTCTGTCTGTCTGTCTGTCTGTCTGTCTGTCTGTCTGTCTGTCCTTGTTTGTTTGTTTCTCTACACCTCAATTTGCTCATAAACGGTAGAGGATAGCGCTACCATTTTGGTCCACCTTACTCACCATCATCCTGTCATGTAAATGAAACATTGCGTTCAAATATATGGTGTGTTTTATGCAATTTATGTTTAAAAGTAAAACATATATAAAAACAGCGCCACCACTTGCCCCGCCCCCACGTACTTGCCCGCCCCCACCCACGTGCCTCGCCTGTTCCTTCTTGACCACAGCGCAGCGTTTGATACAGTGGACCACACCATCTTAATTGACCGTCTCCAGTACGGGGTTGGTATTGATGGCACTGCCCTGAGCTGGTTAGTTTCCTACCTCAAAGATAGAAGTTTCTCGACGAACATCGGCAACTCTTTCTGATCTCCAGCTAGCCTTTGCTGCCGGGTTCCACAAGGCTCTTTCCTAGGCCCCATTCTCATCTCTCTGTACATGCTCCTCCTAGGCCAAGTAATGCAAAGCCACGGGGTTTCCTTCTACAGTTATGCAGACGATGCACAGCTCTATCTCCCCCTGAAACCCAACAGCCGATCAAATCTACTCAGCCTTATACACTGCCTCGAGTATATAAAGTGTTGGATGGCGCATAACTTCCTCCAACTAAACGAGAGTAAGTCTGAGTTCATCCTACTTTGCCCCACGGACTCCCTCAAAACGTTAGCAGGCAGCCTTGGAAACCTTATCCTCCTTTGACAAACAAGTCAATGCTGTGGTAAAATCTACTTTCTTACGGCTTCGCACGATAGCGAAAATCAAACCATTCCTCCAATTCCGACGACCTTGAAAAGATCATCCATACATTTATCTCCCCCCGCCTTGATTACTGCATCTCCCTATACACTGGTAACGTACTGCTTTTAACTGTTTTTAACCTTGAAGATTTTCCTGCTACCCGACTCAGTTGCAGTACATGCTGTAGAATACTGTAACCTCGCTCGTGCAATATTGGATTTCTAATATCGAAGATTGAATTAGTACCATGATTGGATCCGGAGGAATACGAAACACATCAACACCAGTGTTGTATTTGGTTCTGTTGATTGCCGTCGCCGATCTTGGATTGAGGATTTTCCATGAATGGGACCATGGTCCGTCAAAAATGAGTTACATTTTTCAATGTAACTAATACGTTTCGTGAAAATCTGTAAAAACACTCAGCCACCCCCTTTCTAGGCTACCCTAGAGGTCGCCTACCATTGTTCATTGTTGGCAATTTACTGGCTGGGGACATCGACCTCAACCCTGGCCCAGCATGTCAGCACCGTGGACGTAAACCAAAGTACCCGTGTGGTTTGTGCTCATTTGCTGTTAAAGATTCTGGCCTTCGTGCTCGACGTACACAAGTTGGTTTCAGCTGAACTGCTCCAATGTGTCAAACGACACTTTTGGTTTTCACTCCAAAAATCCATATGCCATCTGGTTCTGCCCACTGTGCGATGTCATCACCCTTGCTCGCTCATTTTTTGACGGGTCAAGCGGCCTTACAAATATGCTCAACTTGAGCAATTCATTTGAACGTCTCACATCTCTGAGTGACGACCCTGATTGTGACGTATGGAATCGTGAGAATTTATGATCATCCAGCCCAATTTGCGCTTGGCACTTACCGAAAATAACACTTACACAAACTGTTCCTGGGCGGCCTTGTCTAACGGCATCCAAAGCAACACCGACATCCAAAGCAGAGGAAAAAACCCTCTGCTGAAATGTGCGAAAGCAAAGGATGGCTGGACCATTGTAGGGAAAATAGCAAAAGTAATACCCCTGATGATGACAGTCCGCCATCCTTCCCCTACACCAATTATCACACGCGTCAGCAGGTTAATGGACAAAGAAATGCGTGTAATGGTGATGCTCAAAAGGAGATTCATGGTACCAACAAAGATATTGATCGCAATGATGTCAGCAATGAATATGGGATCAAAATCGCTGTTATAAATTGCCGCAGCACAAGAGGAAAATGTGCTGTGATCAATTCATTTCATGAAACTGAAAACCCTGATATCCTTATCGGGTCGGAATCTTGGCAGGACCCATTAACGAAATTGCTGAAATGTTCCCTCCTCACCTCCAAATGTTTAGAAAGGACAGAAACTTGCATGGATGCGGTGTGTTCATCGGAGTTAACAATACCATTCGGTGTTTTGGAAGAACAGGCTTAGACAGCGACTCTGAGCAAATCTGGTGTCAAGCTACACTCGAGGGTCAGTCGTTACAGATCGGAAGCTTCTACCGACCACCTGACAAGAAAACGGAGCCTCTTTTAGATCTTGGACCAAACATCTCCAAAATTAACGCCTCGTAACACTCTCCACTTATTATCATGGGGGCGATTTCAATGTCCCAGGTGTAGATTGGTCTGATGGCATACAAAGCGAACCAAAAGGGGCTCTCCAGGAAGCCCTCGCTGACCATACTCTGGAAAATCACCTGTCCCAAAAAGTCACGCCTTCCAGGCGTGATGAGGCAAGTGGCACCAAAAATACTTTAGATTTATTGTTCACTTCACACCCAGATTTAATTTCGGAAGTTTCATCGTGTGCTGGAATTAGCGATCATTATATTATCCTAGCAAAACTGCACACAAAGCTTAAAGATCCTGCAAAACCACCGCGTAAAATTTCCCTCTGGAAAAAAGTGAACAGCGAGGAATTTAAAGTCTTAGCAAGAAAACTGGGAAAAGATTTCTTCAACCTGTAACCCGATAAACGGTCAGTAAAAGACAACTTGTTGTGGCTGAGAAACTCTTTATATAATATTGTTATAAATCATGTTCCTCAAAAACTCATTAAGGGCCGTATGCGCCCTCCTTGGTTTTCGGCCAAACTGAAACGTCTCTGCAGCAAGAAAGATACGTTTTATATCCACGCCAAAAAAGGGGTACAAAACTGGGCTGGGACAATTTTACTGGAGTGCGAAAGCAAGTCGGTCGTGCTATTAGGAATGTTCATAGACAACATGTTTATTCTATTCTTGGGGGAGAGCAACCCAAGGCTTTTTGGAGATATGTGAGATCCAGACGGAGAGACAACACTGGTGTCCAGATGCTTAAGGTGAACAACTGTCTGATCATTGAGGAGCAGGCGAAAGCAGAAGCTCTTGCAAACCAATTTCACCACGTTGTCACCCGGGAAAATGTGGAGCCTTCATCATTTCCAGTCCTTCCGCCCGGCCCATATGCTGATATGCCTGCCATTAAAATTGAGGTAGAAGGTGTCAAGAAGTTATTGCTCAACATTAATACCACAAAAGCAATTGGACCAGAACAGATACAGAATAAAGCCCTCTAGATCGCAGCCGAAGAACTGGCTCCAGTTTTACAGTTCATTTTTCAACAATCGCTTGACTCGGGCGATGTACCGCTGGATTGGAGGAAGGCCAACATCACTCCTCTCTTTAAGAAAGGTTCAACCACCAACCCAGCGAATTATCGTCCTGTTTCACTAACAAGTACTTGCTGTAAATTGCTGGAGCATATCATTGATAGTAATCCGATGCGTCACGTGAGCAAACGTAATATTCTTGCCGACAACCAACATGCATTTAGGAGGCATAGATCATGCGAGTCTCAGCTTATCCTGACACCGAATGACCTGGCCAAGCACCTTGACAGTAATGTCATCATGGATTTAGTTGCACTGGACTTTTCTAAAGCATTTGATGTCATCCCACACCAGAGACTGCTTCGGAAGCTTGACTTCTACGGTATTCGTTCCAACACGAAACGATGGATTTCCAGGTTCCTGACAAAACATCTTCAGCGCGTGTGTGTGAACGGAAATAGCTCCAATTGGCACCCAGTGTTGAGTGGTACACCCCAGGGCACAGTACTTGGCCCACACCTATTTTTGCTTTACATCAACGACATCCATGAAAAAGTCGCAAGTACGACCAGACTATTCGCTGATGATTGTTTGCTGTACCGTCCAATTAAGTCAGCTGATGATGAAGATGCTCTCCAAAAGCATCTCGATACTATGGTCGAGTGGTCACAACAATGGGGCATGCAGTTCAACCCTTCCAAATGTGAACCATGCGTGTCACCAGAAAGAGGAATCCAGGCATCCCATCTTACAAATACTTGGTGTCACCCTTGAAGAATCCAAACAAACCAAGTATCTTGGCATCAAATTGCAGAATGATCTGCGTTGGAATGGTCAGACTCATCATGTAACAGTGAAAGCAACAGGTGTCCTAAATTTCCTGAGGCGCAACTTCCATCATTGTTCAGCTTCTGTCAAGGAGAAGCTGTATTTCATCCTCGTTAGACCTCATCTGGACTACGCAGTTGCAGCTTGGGACCCATGCACAGATAAAAACATTTCATCCATCGAACGTGTCCAAAGACAGGCCGCTCGATTTGTTACTAACACCGACGAGAGAGAAGCGCGTGTCACCAAACTTCTGAATTCTCTGGCGTGGAGCCCTCTCCAAGACAGACGTGAAGCTCACCGTTTGACCTGTTTTTACAAAATGTTAAATGGTCAGCTAGACATAGATCACAAGGCCTACACCAACCCCAAACCAATTAGGAGCAGACGAGGGCATTCGATCCAATTTGTGGTCCCAGCCACAAAGACAGACGTGTACAGCAATTCATTCTTTCCACGCACTATTAAAGCATGGAATAATCTCCATCAAGCCACGGTTACCCAGCCAGATGCAACTAAATTTACAGTGGCACTTTCTTCCCAATAACCCTCCCTGGAAGTAAACCCCTCCCTTCACCGCCTCCAGTTTAGATTCCAGTTGGAATATTTTGGAGGACCAAGTAAACAAGAACCAAGAACCAAGAACCAAGAAGACTAATCTTCTGGAATTTTTTGAGGATGCCACAAGTAAAATGGATGAAGGGGCGCCAGTGGATGTAGTGTATCTAGACTTTCAGAAAGCTTTTGATAACATCCCGTACGGGTGACTGGTGACTAAAATTAGGGCACATGGTATTGGTGGTAGGGTGTTGACATGGATAGAAAATTGGTTGGCAGACCGGAAGCAAAGAGTAGGAGTGAACGGGTCATTCTCAAAATGGCAGGCAATGTCGAGTGGAGTGCCGTAAGGCTCGGTGTTGGGGCCGCAACTGTTTACCATATATATTAATGATTTAGAAGAGGGAATTAGGAGCAACACTAGCAAATTTGCGGATGACACAACACTGGGTGGCTGTGTGAACTGTGAAGAGGATGTTAGTAGGTTGCAGGGTGACCTGAACAGGTTGAGTGAGTGGGCAGATGCGTGGTAGATGCAGTATAATATATTTACATGTCTGGTTATCCACTTTGGCGGTGAATACAAGCGGACAGATTATAATCTCAATGGGGTTAGGTTAGGTAATGGGGAGGTGCAGCGAAACTAGGGTGTCCTTCCACGCCAGTTACTGAAAGTGGGCGTGCAGGTACAGCAGGAAGTGAAAAAAGTTAATGGAATGTTGGCCTTCATAACAAGAGGATTTCAGTGCAGGAGTAGAGAGGTTATTCTGCAGTTGTATACCGCTCTGGTAAGACCACATCTGGAGTATTGTGTACAGAATTAATCGCCTAATTTTAGGAAGGACATTCTTGTGATTGAGGGAGTGCAGCGTAGGTTCATGAGATCCCTGGAATGGCGGGAATGTCATAAGAGGAAAGATGGAAAAGATTAAGCTTGCATTCACTGGAGTTTAGAAGGATGAGGTGGGGGATCTTACAGAAACATATACAATTATAAAAGGACTGGACAAGCTATATGCAGGAAATACATTTCCAATGTTGGTCGAGTCCACAATGAATGGCGGTCCTGGCTCGAAGATACGAATGGCCTCCTCCTGCACCCATTTTCTATGTTTCTATGTAAGGGAAATTGCTCTAAATTTAGGTGTATTGATCTACAGCTGTCGTTGGGAACCATGTGTTTGACCAGCACCCTCAACATGGTTTCACGTTGGATCAATTCG
Source organism: Raja brachyura (assembly GCA_963514005.1). The sequence continues at coordinate 139,841 of CAUPSL010000320.1, forward strand.
CACTCTCAATTACGACACAGATCAGGACTGCACGAAAAAGGCAATCTCGTAGAACGCACGTGATCCTAAGCGTACGCACCGGGAAACCATCTGTGTGAATGAGTGAACGGAAGTTGGATTAAGAAAGCAGAGTACAGAAGGGAATCGGGATCAGTAAGATCGATAAGAGATAGGTAGGAGATCGCGAGTATAGGATATGAAGCAGATAGCAGGGTGTGGCCGCATAGGTGGTGGAGCAGCAAGGCGCGGGCAGAGTGGAGTCTGAACCATAGGAAGCGACGGGGAGGAGATGAGCTTCATTGATACACAGCTCCTACTGACTTTTATACCCCGTGACACTATGACTACATGAAGATTTTTCATCTTTGAAATAATTCGTCTGTGACTGCCAATTAGGAGATTTTAGGAGACCACAGGCTACTAGGCTGTCGCTATGAGGTCGCAGAGTGTCGCCTCTTTGGTCGTGAGTAGTCTCCTCGGTCGCCCAAAGAGTCGCAGCGTTTTTTCTGGTCGCCGCTGGATTTTGAAATGTTCAAAAGATGCTGGAGTCAATTAATACACAGGTAATAAATGGTCGGCACGAACTGGAAGGGCCGAGAGGGCATGTTTCCGTGCTGTAATTGTTATATGGTTTATATGGTAATAATGGTGCATTTGGATAGGAGTAAAGGTATTAGTCCAAGTCAGCATGGATTTATGAAAGGAACATCATGCTTGACTAATCTTCTGGAATTTGTTGAGGATGTGACGAGTAAAATGGATTAGGGGAGCCAGTGGATGTAGTGTATCTAGACTTTCAGAAACCCTTTGATAAGGCCCCGCACGGGAGAATGGTGACTAAATTTAGAGCACACTCAGAACCCCCCTCCGCTGCGCAGGATAAGAGGATATTTTCCATCGGTGAAAAATAATAGACTCATTAATGTTTAAAAAATGTTGAGATTCTCGCTCCTGTCAATAACGCCATGAAGGCCACGCCCCTTCCGAGGGATAATAAACCCCATTATTGTGGAGGTGCCACAGTAATAACCATATAACATATAACCATATAACAATTACAGCACGGAAACAGGCCTTCTCGGCCCTTCCAGCCCGTGCCGACCATTTAATTTTCCCTAGTCCCGTCTACCTGCACTCAGACCATACCCCTCCATTCCCTTCCCGTCCATATACCTATCCACTTTCCTTTTAAATAATAAAATCGATCCTGCCTCCATCACTTCTGCTGGAAGATCATTCCATACAGCCACCACTCTCTGAGTAAAGAAGTTCCCCCTCATGTTACCCCTAAGCTTCTGTCCCTTAATTCTCATGTCATGCCCTCTTGTTTGAATCTTCCCTACCCTCAATGGGAAACGCGTATCCACATCAACTCTGTCTATCCCTTTCATCATTTTAAAGACCTCAATCAAGTCCCCCCTTAACCTTCTGCTCTCCAAAGAATTAAGACCTAACTTGTTCAACCTTTCTCTGTAACTTAGTTGCTGGAGCCCAGGCAACATTCAAGTAAACCTCCTCTGGACTCTCTCTATTTTGTTGACATCCTTCCTATAATTAGGCGACCAAAATTGTACACCACACTCCAGAATTGGTCTCACCAATGCCTTGTACAATTTTAACATTACTTCTATATTCAATGCTATGATTTATAAAGGCCAGCACACCAAATGCTTTCTTTACCACCCTATCTACATGCGATTTGACCTTCAGGGAACTATGAACAGTTATTCCTAGATCCCTCTGTTCCACAGCATTCCTCAATTCCCTACCATTTACCATATACGTCCTATTTTGATTTGTCCTGCCAAGATGTAACACCTCACACTTATCAGCATTAAACTCCATTTGCCATCTTTCAGTCCACTCTTCCAAATGGCCCAAATCTCCCTGTAGACTTTGAAAATCTATTTCATTATCAACAGCACCACCTATCTTAGTATCATCTGCATACTTACTCATCCAATTCTCCACCCCATAATCTAGATCGTTGATGTACATGACAAACAACAGTGGACCCAACACAGATCCCTGAGGCACACCACTGGTCACCGGCTTCCAACCTGACAAACAGCCATCCACCATTACTCTCTGGCATCTCCCATTCAGCCACTGTTGAATCCATCTTGCTACTCCGCCATTAACACCCAAAGATTGAACGTCCTTAATCAACCTTTCATGGGGAACCTTGTCAAAGGCCTTACTGAAATCCATATAGACAACATCCACTGCTTTACCCTCATCAATTTCCCCAGTAACCTCTTCAAAAAATTCAAAACGTTTTGTCAAACATCACCTTCCAGGCACAAATCCATGTTGAATGTTCTTGATCAGACCCTGTTTATCCAGATGCTTACATATATTATCTCTAAGTATCCTTTCCATTAATTTGCCCACCACTGACAAAGACGTGGGTGCGAGTGGTTGCGACTCTCAGTCTGAGCTGTGAATAACTCTGAACACATGTTTACTAATCTGTGAGTGGTTTTGCTGACCCGGGAGGGCCCGTGAGTTGCCATGGGTTCGAAAATGCCAAATTTGCCTTTGGCTTGAAAATGCTAAAGTTGCATTGGGTTTGAAGATGCTAAAGTTGCGTTGGGTTTGAAAACGCTATAGTTGTGTAGCCTAATTAAAGATGCCTTGCCTAATTAATGTTGAATGCCTAATTAAAACTTAAACGCCTAATATTGACCATTTCCTGTTTGCGCTGCAGATTGATTTTAGAAAAAAACGCTAGCACGTGCGGCTATGATGTTTGGCCATCTTACGCAGTCCCCCTACGCTCATCACGTGCCGAGGATTTTTCCTATCGATGACAAATAAAAGTCATTAGTGTTCAAAACATGTTGAGATTCTTTCTGCTGTTAATTACGCCATGAAGGCCACGTCCCCCCTGGCGGGAGGTGGTAGCGACTATAAAACACGGAAGTGGGGGGCTTGGCTCAGTCTCTGCAAGATGGGGAGGGAGAGGTCACGACTCGTAGTCTTCGGTGGCCTTGCATCCTGCTTGAAATGGTATGGCACTGCATTTGAATTGGTGGCATTGCACCCTGTTTGAAGTGGTGGGAAACTGCACTTGAATGTGGCGGCCTTGCACCCTGCTTGAAATGGAATGTCAAGGTATAGCCGTGAGTCAACTGCCAGCCCACCAGCCGTGAGTGAGCGAGCTGCCTGCAAGTTGGGAGCCAGCCCTCCCGTGTGAAGCTGGGACCCAACGGGTCTAATATTAGTTTAAAAGAGTGTATCAAACATTAGTTTAGTTTCTGCGCTGTATTACTAAAGTCAACCAATTTGAGACAACGGTCGATTGCTGGTCCACTCGGTCGGCCGAAGTACCTGGCATCTGAAGTAAAAAGGGCAAAAGCGAAGCAGGAAGAGGAGGGTGAGTGTTTGCGGCATGTTTCAGGATGTCCGACCTTTGCCTCCTGTTCCCAGCGGAGGGCAGCAAAATGGAAGTTTGCCTCCTCCCACACACCCCCATCCCCCCCCCCCCCCCGCGTGTTCAAGAAAAATCACCAATCAGATGTCTAAAAATTAGGTTTAATTGTGCTCTTTATTGCAAAATTGTTCTTTATAGCTCTGTGGCCCATTTCCTTTTCCTGTAATACACCTCGATGCCAACATTTGTAAAACCCCAGAAACCAGGAAAACAGCAAAATAGGTGCAGGAGTTGGCCATTCCGACTTCCGGTGGCGCTATGCAGGACGAGAGACCAGCGCCAGCTAGCTCCATGCAAAATCCGCGAAAAAACGGGGAGAGAAACGGACCTACCTGCTGTGGGTGAAGGATCTACAATGGATTTTTGGTGGTGTTTCAGATCAGAGTGAGGGGGGAGAGAGACATGGAGAGAGAGAGGGGGAGAGAGAGAGAGGGGGAGAGGGAGAGAGAGAGAGAAGGGGGAGAGAGGGGAGAGAGAGCGAGAGAGAGAGCGAGAGAGAGCGAGAGAGAGAGAGAGAGAGAGAGAGAGAGAGAGAGAGAGAGAGAGAGAGAGAGAGAGAGAGAGAGGGAGAGGGAGAGAGAGGGAGAGGGAGAGAGAGAGAGAAGGGGGGAGAGGGAGAGATGGGGAGAGAGAGGGCAAAGATACAGGGAGAGGGTTGGAGACAGAGGGACAGAGAGAGAGAGAGGGGGAGGGGCTGTCAATATGGTTGGGTTAATTGGCTTGGTACATATAGGAATTGTCCATAGTGGCTGTAGGGTAGTGTTCATGTACGGGGATCGCTGGTCAACCGAAGGACCTGCTTCTGCGCTGTGTCTCTAAAGTAAAGAAGGGGGAGATATAGGGTGAGGAGAGAGAGAGAGAGAGAGAGAGAGAGAGAGAGAGAGAGAGAGAGAGAGAGAGAGAGAGAGAGAGAGAGAGAGAGAGAGAGAGAGGGGGGGGGGGGGGAGAGGAGAGGGAGAGTGAGGGAGCGGGAGAGGGGGGAGGGGGAGGGGGAGAGAGGTTGAGAGATGGGGAGCGAGAGGGGAGAGAGACAGGGTGAGGTTTGGAGAGAGAGGGTTACAGTGAGAGGAGAGAATGTTAATTTAGACGTGCAGTAAAAGAGGGGAGAGAGAGGGGGATAGATAGATGCGGAGGGGGTATAGAGAGAGGGAGAGCGCGAGAGGGGTAAGATAAAGAGGGGATAGTGTATGGCTGGACGACACGGACTGTGATGGCTGAAGGGCCTGTTTCCACGCGGTGTCTTTGATGTGAATGTTTGTTTCTTAAAAAGGAGATCGCTACAACCGTTGAAGGCAATCTTTAATCAAATCGTCAGACGGAAGTGGCGAGATTACAATGAGCACAAACATTGGTCAGTGCTTCTCCTGGTCTCACTCACAGAACAAAGGAGTGTTAACACAATTATACATTTCTATTATCAGTAATACGCTCCCACCAAGTCTGCATATGGCATGACTGAAAGATTCTGTAGCCTTCCACAATGTAGGAAAGCTGGGTCCAAATCCAGCTCGTCCAATGACAGGTTATTACTTATCTCGGGAGCATCTGGTAATTGTTTTCAATCTTGGCTTCTTTATGGCCTTGAAGAAGCACACGTTATACTGCAGGCTGCCATCTTAATGTCTTTATTGAAATGACAACCTGTCCTGCATATTGTGTTCCATATAATTTACATTCAGACTTGGCACCGAGCCATTCTCTTGTTCTACTAGTCCACGCATTTGACGACGAAATACTCCATCTTAGATTTGGCTCTTATCTCTTTCAGAGAGAGCGACAAGGGGTATAATACAGAGGAGTGGAAGGGAGAGTATGGCTGGTTGACACGGACTCGGATGGCTGAAGGGCCTGTTTCCACGCGGTATCTCTGAAGTAAAAAGGGAAAAAGTTGATCAGGGAGATTAGGGCTGGAGTTTGGGGCCTGTTTCAAGATGGCCGACTTTTGCCTCCTGTTCCCAGCGGAGGGCTAGAAAGTGGCCGTTTCAATAGACAATAGACAATAACCAATAGACAATAGGTGCAGGAGTAGATCATCTTGCCTTTCGAGCCAGCACCGCCATGTAATTTGATGATGGCAAATCATCCATAATCAGGGCCATGTGCTGATCATCCACAAACAATACACCGTTTACTCCCCGTGTCCACGAAAAAAACACAATTCCTCTCCCATATCCAGAGTCCCCTTCATGGTCAACATCAACACTGGATTGCTGTTGGTGTTTACGATTAGAGAGAGTGGGAGAGAGAGGGGGGGAGAGAGAGGGGGGAGAGAGAGGGGAGAGGGAGAGAGAACATGGGGAATTAAAGAGAGGTGGAGAGAGAGAGAGAAGGGGGGGGTAGAGGGAGAGGAGAGAAAGGGCAGAAAAGGATAGAGGGAAGGAGGGAGGAGAGAGGGGGGGAGAGAGGGGAACGAAAGGGTGAATGAGAAGGAAAGAGAATGGGAGAGAGGGTGCAGAGCTATATGGTGATGTAGAGAGGGGGGATAGCGTGTGTCAGATGTTAGTTTAGTTTATATTTTATTGTAAATGTATTCTAATAATGTAGAGGCCGGACATAAATGGGATGGGAGAGAAAGAAGGGATACAGAGAGAGGGAGGAGATAGAGGGTGGAGAGGTAGAGGGGGAAAGTAAGGATCAGGAGAGAGAGGGGATAACATATATGAGTTTCATTTATTGTAATTTTATCATAAAGTTGTGGAGGGGAGATGGTATCAAATATTACTTTGGTTCATTATTGTACATTTATTGTAAGTTTAATTCATTCAGTCGAAAGCGAGGATAGAGATGGGGGCGGGGAAGAGAGCGGGAAAGTGTGGGGGACAGAGGTTGGGGAAGGGAGAGGGATTGGTGAGAAAGGGTGCAGTAAGTGAGCGAGAGGGCGAGAGAGGGAGAGAGTGGGTGAGAGAGAGGCGGGTGGGGACAGAAAGAGGGAGAGAGAGAAGGGAGGGTGGGAGAGAGGGACGAGTGGTTGAGTTGGGAGAGAGAGAGGGTGGGGCTGGTTTCGAAATATGAATTTAGTTTAATGTATTATTGTAAATGTATTCTTATGGGGGGGAGTGGGGGGGGGAGGGGGAGGAAGGGGAGGGAGAGTGAGTGTGTTACAAATATTAGTTTAATTTATTGTACATGTATTATTAAAAAGGAGGTGGGAGAGTCTTTTAGATAGTAGTTTCGTATATTATTGTAATGTATTATAACAAAGTGTTTTCGGTTTAACAGTTTCGTTTAGAAAGAGAGGGTGTGTCGGGGCCGGAGGGGAGGAGGTGACAGACACGGGCACGAGCCCTGTTGTCAAACTCATCCCTTCCCTCAGCCCAACTGCGCGGAAACAGGCCACTCGGCTTCGATCCTGACCGGCGGGGAATGTCAGGAGCCGGAGCCCGCAGTGGAGAGATTGCGGCTGCCTCTGGGGGGCGCTCAGGGCGCGGATTTATCAATCAGCCGATACACTGAGGTGAGCGGATATTTCACCGCGCTCTTCAACTGGTGCCTGAACTTGGACTGGGTCACCGCGTAAATAAATGTGTTCGTGCAGCAGCTGACATTCCTCAGAAAATACCCGACGTTGTTAACGATATCATCAGAATCATTCCTATCATTTGCATCTCCTGTGATCTGATAATAGACGAAGACTACAACAAATGTCAGCCACAGGAGGATGAAGCTGCCGGAGATGGTGAAGAGTAAAACCACAGACCTCCTCCTGCTCTCCATCTCCGGGTCACCGCGGTTCTCCCCCTTGCTCTCACCCCTCAGCCCCTTACGGACCCGACTGGCCACTAAAATGTGCCGGACTATCAGAGCGTTGAGCAGCAGGATAACAGCGAAAGGGAGGAGCGGAGTTGAAACCGCGTCGAGGCAGTCAAATGCCACCCACCCGGGGTCAGTGAAATAAATGTCCAACGTGACACAGCCCCACGGGACATTGTCGATGATATATCTGGGTTCCCGTATGAAGTAGCGGGGAATGTGTTTCAGACAGAGCAGAACGCCGGCTGTTGCGAGAACCGCAGCCGCAGTTTTCCCGCTGCAATACTTTGTTTTCAGCTTCTGGCAACAAATGGCGACAAAGCGATCAAAGGTGAAAGTGACGGTGAACCAGACAGAACAGTCTGTCGCTGCATACTGGAGTACAACATTAACACTGCACACAGGGGTGATGGACAGGAAACTCCACCAAAAGTAATGATATTTGAGATGATAAAAAATGACCTCGGTGATCAGGACCAGTAGATCGGCCGCTGCCATGGCCACCAGGTAGCGAGTGGTGCAGGTGGAGAGGCCGCACTTTCCCCGGGACAGGATCACAATCGCCACTAAATTCACTGGGGAAAGAGAAGGGAACGGACACTGAACATTACTGAACACGTTCTCCGGGGCTGAACATCAGCTTGTCTTTCAGATAAAGACTAGGTATGTTGGAGTCGGTGCGCGGCTGCCAATTTAATAATAGAAACATTGGGAACATAAAAAATAGGTGCACGAGGCGCTTCGAGCCAGCATTCATAGTGATCATGGCTAATTGTCCCCAATCAATAAACCGTGCCTGCCTTCTCCCCATATTCCTTGCTTCCACTAGCCCCTAGAGCTCTATCTGACCCTCTATTAAATCCATCCAGTGATTTGGCCTCCACTGCCCTCTGTGGCAGGGAATTCAGCAAAATCACAACTCTCTGGGTGATAATGTTTTTTTTTCTCACCTCAGCCTTAAATGACCTCCCCTTTATTCTGGAAATGTGCCCCTTGGTTCTGGACTCACCCAGCATTGGGAACATTTTCCCTACATCTAGCTTGTCCAGTCCTTTTATAATTTTATATATTCTATACTATTTCTACTATTCCCACTATTTCTACAGCTACCTCCCTGAGGACCCTGGGATGCAGACCACCCGGCCCAGGGGATTTATCATCCTTCAGTCCCATTAGCCTATGCTATACTATTTCTCGCCAAATGAAAATGTATTTCTGTTCTTCTACCCCCTTAGATCCTCTGTCCTCCAATACATCTGAGAGATTGTTCGTGTCTTCCTTTGTGAAGACAGATCCGAAGTACCTGTTCAACTCTTCTGCAATTTCCTTGTTACCCATAATAATTTCACGCGTGCCTGTCTTCAAGGGACCCACATTTGACATTGCTACTCTTTTTCCCTTAACATATCGAAATAAGCTTTTACTGTCCTTCTTTATATTCCTGGCCAGCTTCCCCTCGTACTTCACCTTTTCTGCCTGTATTGCCCGTTTTCTTTTCTGTTGTCCAATGAAAGTTTCCCAATCCTCTGGCTTCCGGCTACTCTATGTTGTGTTATACATCTTTTATTTTACTGTTTTCTAGCCCTAACTTCTCTTGTCAACCGCGGTTGGCTCATACTCCCCTTAGACGCTTTATTCCTTTTTTCAAATGAAACGGTCCTCTATCTTTATGATTCTGCCCACAAATTCCTGCCATTACGCTTTTCACTATCATTCCTGCTGGGATCCATTTCCAGTCTACCTTGGCCAGCTCCTCTCTCAAGCCTTCACAGTCCCCTTTGTTCACCTGCATCACTGACACTTCCGATTTCACCTTCTTCTTCTCAAATTGCAGATCTAATCATATTATGATCACTACCTCCAAGCAGTTACTTTACCTCGAGCTCTCTTATCATATCTGGTTCATTGGACAACACTAAACCCAGAATTGCCTTTTCTCTGGTCGGCCCCATTACAAGCTGCTCTAAGATTCCATCTCGGAGGCACTCTACAAACTCTCTTTCTTGGGGTCCTGAACCAACCTGATTTTCCCAGTCTACCTGCATATTTAAATCCCCCATCACCACAGTGGCATTACCTTTGTTACATGCCAGTTTTAACTCCTGCTGCAACTTACACCCTACATCCGGGCTACTATTTTGGGGTCTGTAAATAACACCAATTAGTGTCATCTTGCCTTTACAATTCCTCAACACAATCCACAGTGACTCTACCTCGTCAGTCCGTGTGTCTTCCCTCGCAAGGGACTGAATTCCATCCCTCACCAGCAGAGCTATCCCCCCCTCCTCTGCCCACCTGCATGTCCTTCCTGTAGGATGTATACCACTGAATATTAAGTTCCCAGGCCTGATGCTGCTGCAGCCACTTCTCAGTAATCCCCACAATGTCACATCTACCAACGGAGCCTCAATCTCATCTACTTTAATTCTTATACTTCGCGCATTCCCAGACAATACTTATAATTCCTTACGCATCTCACTTTTCACATCGATCCCTATTACACTTGGCCTTACTCTCTTATCCCTTTGTGAGCTTTCTACCGTGATATCAGGGGGTCATTAACTATCCCTTTACTCTGTTTCCCTTTAACACCTTCGCAGTCGGCGATCGAATCTCCCGCATCGGATTGATCGATGTTCCCGCGATCGGGGTGGTCGAAGCTCCTGCTGTTGGAGCTCCCGATGTCGATCCCTAAAACGTACCGCCCGCTCCACGAGGCCGCAGTATGGACGGAGATACGATGCGGAAAAAAGTCGTGTAGCCGTCGAGGGAAGTGATAAAACGTTACCCCCAACCCCCGTAACCATCTCTCTCCACACAAATGTAAAGATACATTAAAACACATAAGTAACATTAGACTAAGAACAATAACAGAACGACACAGGCTGCTTGCGGGGCTGGTTGCACGGCGCCACCTAGAGAATCACAGCGTTATTTCAAAAATATTTTACTAAGGCGTCTGAGAAAGTTCACATATTCTTGAACAGTTGGAAATCTTGTAACATGATCAGAATCAGGGCAACACCGGTTAACACACTGAGTTATAAAACTTGTTTTTTTTGTGCTCACTCACCAGGGACTCCAACGGCAGCAATGGCCACGTACAAGAATTTCTCCACGTCGTAATATTCCCAAAGCATTTGCCCCATTTTTTTCTACCCAGCGAGGTGTCACCGTAAACGAGCGGTAATCTCGGAATGAAATGCTGGGGCAGGACATTCCCTGACTCTTTATGCCATGTTCCGTCTCCATAGGGACAGTGACGATTCATCAGAATTAAGAAAAATAGAGATTTCGAAATTATTCCCAAACAGATGACTTCATACAAATGAAACCCCGCTGAGTGAGAGAGGATTAGATTCATTCAGGGAATTGATTGAGAAACTCCAAAGACTCGGAATTGTGGTGACACCGACGGTTGGAAATTGGGAGCGGCATTGTTCCAAAAATGTCGACATTGTTTCAAACCACATCAGATCCAACTCTGCGTCTCATAGACAATAGACCATGGACTATAGAGGCAGGATTAGGCTATTCGGTGCATTGAACGAGTACGGTCATTCAATGCGATCATGGCTGATCACCCACAATCAGTACCCCGTTCCTGCCTTCTCCCCATATCCCCTGACTCAATTATCTTTAAGAGCTCTATCATGTTATCTCCTTTTTAATTTTTTAATTTTTTAATTTTTTATTTATTATAAGCAAATGAACAAAAATATAACCAGCGGCATATGACATAATACACTTATTGTACAGTTTCAATTTTGATTTTATCTATAGTTGAGAGAAAAGCAGAAAGACAAAGCAAGAGGGAGGAAAAGTGGAATGTGGAAGGATAGAACCGCTAAACTATCAAAGAGGTGTCGCCAAAGAGTGAGTGAGTAAAAGAAATAAGGAAGACGTAGAGAAATAAAAATACACGAACAGAAAGAAAAACAAAAGGTGGTGATATACCTGCCTCGTATCCCTCCCCACCCATCACCCAACCCGTGATTAGATTTCTCCAAAATTGTGTTGCACCATGCGATCCTTTTAATACATCAATGAATGGTGCCCATGTCTTCGAAAAATGCACTGTTTTTTCCGCTAAGACAAGTCCAATATCTTCAAGATGTAGCGTCCCAGACATGAATGTAATCCGCATTTTAAGAGTAGGGACAGATGTATGTTTCCAAAATTTGAGTATTAGTGTTTTCACCGTTATCAGACCATAATTGAGGGAACGTCTTTGAAATATTTATCGCTCAGAACAGGCTTCTGATATTCCTAGAATAATCAATTGCGTCTCGGGGTCCAATTTTGTTTTTATTGTTTTTGAAAACATTTCAAAAATTCCTCTCCAAAAATGTTGTCATTTTATGCAAGAGGCGAAGGAATGTGTTATAGTTGCTTCTTGAAGGAGACATTTGTCACAAATAGGAGATACGTTGGGAAATATCTTATTCCGTTTAGGCATTGGATAGTAGAGTCCATAGTGTATTTTAAATTGACTCTATCGTATGTCGAACGTTAATCGAACAATTGTGTATATATACAAGGATTTCTTCCCATTCATCTTTTAGACTTTGTAGACCTAGTTCCTCTTCCCAGTCTCTTCTAATTGCTTCAGACGATGGGATTTCTATATTTAGAAGGGTGATGTACAAATATGATGTTAAATTGTTTTACTCTGAATTTCCATTCATGCCTTTGACTAGTATATCTGGTTACACAGTTTGGTAGTCTTGGGTATATGTTTTCAGATATTCTCGAATTTGAAGATATCTGAAATAGTGATTACCTTTCAGGTGATATTTCCACTATAATTCTTGAAATGCGAGAAGAGTTCCCATCTCGTAAAGATCTCCAATGTGTTTTTATTCCTAGTCTTTCCCAATATGTAAACGTTTTATTTGATCATGGTGAATTGATCATGGGAAACAAGGACATGGCATAGCAATTGAATGACTACTTTGGTCCTGTTTCCTCTAAGGAAGACATAAATAATCTGCCGGAAAAGGCAAGGGACGGGGGTTCAAATGAGATGGAGGAACTGGGTGAAATGCAGGTTAGCAGGGAAGTGGTGTTAAGTAAATTGATGGGATTAAAGGCCGATAAATCCCCAGGGCCAGATAGGATGCATCCCAGGGTACTTAAGGAAGTAGCCCCATAAATAGTGGATGCATTAGAGATCATTTTTCAATACTCTTTAAATTCTGGAATAGTTCCTGAGGATTGGAGGGTAGCTAATGCAACCCCACTTTTGAAAAAGGGAGGGAGAGAGAAAACGGGGAATTACAGACCAGTTAGTCTAACATCGGTAGTGGGGAAACTGCTAGAGTCAGTTACGAAAAATGGGATAGCAGCACATTTGGAAAGTGGTGAAAACATTGGACAAAATCAACATGGATTTATGAAAGGTAAGTCATGTCTGACGAATCTTGTAGAACTTTTCCAGGATGTAACTAATAGAGTGGATACAGGAGAACCAGTGGATGCGTTATATCTGGACGTTATTTCTGGCTTTCGAAAAGATGCCACACAAGACATTACATACCAACTTGAAGCACACGGTATTGGGGTTTCAATATTGATGTGAATAGAGAACTGGCCGGCAGACAGGACGCAAAGAGTAGGAGTAAACGGGTCATTTTCAGAAAGGCAGGCAGTGACTAGTGGGGTACCGCAAGGCTCAGTGCTGGAAGCTCAGCTATTTACAATACATATTAATGATTTGAAATAGGGAATTGAATGCAATATCTCCAAGTTTGCGGATGACACGAAGCTGGGGGGGCTTCAGCTGTGAGGAGGATGCGAGGAGGCAGTAAGATGACTTGGATAGGCTGGATGAGTGGGCAAATGCATGGCAGATGCAGTATATTGTGGATAAATGTGAGGTTATCCACTTTGGTGGCAAAAAACAGGAAAATAGACTATTCTCTGAATGGAGGTCGATTAGGAAAAGGGGAGATGCAACGAGACCTCGGTGTCATGGTACAGCAGTCATTGAAAGTAGACATACAGGTGCAGCAGGCATTGATGGAAGCAAATGGTATGTTAGCATTCACAGCAAAAGGATTTCGGTGTAGGAGCAGGGAGGTTCTACTGCAGTTGTACAGGGTCTTGGTGAGACCACAGCTGGAGTATTACGTACAGTTTTGATCTCCAAATCTGAGGAAAGACATTCTTGCCTTAGCGGGAGCACAGAGAGTGTTCACCTGACTGATTCCTGTGATGTCAGGACTTCCATGTGAAGAAAAACTGGATAGACTCGGCTTGTACTGGATAGAATTTAGAAGATGGAGGGATGATCGTATTGAAACTTACACAATTCTTAAGAGGTTGGACAGGCTAGATGCAGGATTATTGTTTGGATGTTAGGGAAGTCCAGAACAATGGTTAAAGAGTGTAAGGAAAAGGGGGAAATATTTTCGCATCGAGATGAGAAAACCATTTTTCACACAGAGAGTGGTGAATCTGTGGAATTCTCAGGCACAGAAGGTGGTTGAGGCCAGTTCATTGGATATATTTAAGAGGGAGTTGGATGTGGCCCTTGTGGCGAGAGGGAGCAGGGGGTATGGAGAAAAGGCAGGTCCGGGATACTGAGTTGGATGATCAGCCATGATCACATTGAATGGCGGTGCAGGCTCGAAGGGCCGAATGGTCTACTCCTCCACCAATTTTCTATGTTTCTATGTTTATCTATAATAGTATAATCTGCAGTATAATGTGGATAAATGTGAGGTTATCCACTTTGGTGGCAAAAACATTAGGGTAGACTATTATCTGAATGGTGGCAGATTAGGAAAGGGGGAGATGCAACGAGACCTGGGTATCATGGTACACCAGTCATTGAAAGTAGGCATGCAGGTGCAGCAGCAGTGAAGAAAGCAAATGGTATGTTAGCATTCATAGCGAAAGGATTTGAGTATAGGAGCAGGGAGGTTCTACTGCAGTTGTACAGGGTTTTGGTGAGGCCACACCTGGAGTATTGCGTGCAGTTTTGGTCTCCAAATCTGAGGAAAGACATCCTTGCCATAGAGGGGGTACAGAGAAGATTCACCAGACTGATTCCTGGGATGTCAGGACTTTCATATGAGGAAAGATTGGATAGACTCGGCTTGTACTCGATGGAATTTAGAAGATTGAGGGGGGATCTTATAGAAACTTACAAAATTCTTAAGGGGTTGGACAAGCTAGATGCTGGAAGATTGTTCCCGATGTTCGGGGAGTCCAGAACAAGGGGTCACAGTCTAAGGATAAGGGGGAATTCCTTTAGGACCGAAATGAGGAAAACATTCTTTACACAGAGAGTGGTGAGTCTCTGGAATTCTCTGCCACAGAAGGTAGTTGAGGCCAGTTCATTGGCTATATTTAAGAGGGCGTTAGATGTGGCACTTGCGGCTAAAGGGATCAGGGGGTATCTAGAGAAGGCAGGTACGGGATACTGAGTTGGATGATCAGCCATGATCACATTGAATGGCGGTGCAGGCTCGAAGGGCCGAATGGCCTACTCCTGCACCTATTTTCTATGTTTCTATGTTTCTATAGATGGCTTGAACAAAGGCTTATTGGCTATTGGTAAAAGAAGACATCAATGTCTTCGTTTAAAAGATGATTTTACTTGTCTCCCGATTCGCAGAGTGCTGTGAATAATCGGATTTTTATCATACAGCGTGTTCTTCAAATTTGTTGGAGAGAGAAGAATCGCGTCTCTGTTAAAAGGCGAATAATCCTCTCTCTCCATTATTTAAAAGTCTACCTGTTGACCTGAATTGTCCAACCAGTAGATTACATTGTTAATACTCGTTGCCCGGTAAAAGTATGAGAAGTTGGAGAGAGCCAATCCACACGTTTCTTTGGGTTAAATAGTTGCCGTTTATGAATTAGATGTGTTTTATAATCCCAAATAAAGTTTGTAATCAGAGAATCAAGTTTTTTGAAAACAAATTTAGGAAGATATATCGGCATTGATTGGAATAAATACAGGAAGGAAGATCATCTTTAAAGCATTTTTTCTGCCTATTAGAGACATCGGGAGTACTTTCCAGAATTGAATAAGAGCGTTTAGTTTAGTAACAGAAGGCGGGAAGTTTGCGTTGAATAGGGAGGTGAATTTCCTGGTTACCTGAACACCCAGATATTTGAATTTTTCCGGAGCAATTCTGAAAGGGAATTTTAGAAGGTGTGTCGGCCCTTCAGGTTTTATTGACATAAGTTCTCGTTTGTTCCAGTTAATTCTCTATCATGAAAAGGAGCCGACTTCTTCTACAAGATGTAATATAATTGGAATAATAATATTTCAGAATTGGTGATATATAATAATACATCTTCTACATATAATAATATTTTATTATTGGAGTATTTCGAATTATAGTCGTGAATGTTCGGATGTGCTCTTAAACTTTCCGCTAGAGGTTCACTCGCAAGGGCAAATAGGGATGATCATGCACATCCTGGATAACTAAAAGTTAGGAGAGAGTAATATGGTTAGTCAGTATTCTGGCAGTCGGCTTATCATATTACATTTTAATCTATGAGATAAAAGTTTCTCCCAACTGAATTTTTTGCAGCACTGTGAAAAGATATTTCCATGCTACTTGGTCAAATTCGTTTTCTGCATCTAATGAAATAATTGATATATCTTAGTTCTGTGTGAGTACATTATGTTGAAAAGGTATCTCAAATTATTAACCGAATGTGTATAAATCCCGTTTGATCCGTGTGTATTAATTTCTTAACGTATTTACTTAACCGGCAAAGTTTTCACTAATATTTTCTGATCTGTATTTAACAGAGCGATTTCTCTGTCTGATCCCGGGTCCTCTAGATCTTTATCTTTTTTGGGTATAAGTGTGATCGTTGATTCAGCTAGTGTTTGTGGTAATGTCTGTTCTTTAAATGTGTATGCATAAAGATTGTATAAACGCGGGGAAATTACCTCATAAAATCTTTTATAAAATTCGTTACTAAACCCATCTGGTCCTGGTGATTTGCCGTTCTTCAGTGACTTGATTGGCTCTTCTATTTCTTTAATTGAAATTTGTGCTTCTAATTCCTCTTGTTCCAGCGGATTAAGTGTTGGAAGTTTATTGTTATCAAGAACGTTTGCAATGTTTCTACTTTCTTTCGATCTTTTGGATGTAAATGCTTTTTGATAAAATTGGGCAAACCTTTCATTAATGCCTTTTGGAAGCGTTAACAATTCACCTTTATCGGATTTGATTTTTTGGATAGTATGGTCCTTTTCGAATGTTGTCAACTGGCGTGCAAAACGGTGTGTGTGGTTTATCGCCAAATTCGAAATTTTCCTCTTTTGTAATTTGAAATAATCTGATAACTCTTGCAGATAGAATTTGATGTATCTTAAATTGTAATACTGCTATCTTATTATGTTTATCTATAGTCAGATCTATCGCGCTTTATGTCAATTTGTCTGACCTGTTCTTCTAATTGCAATTGTTCCATCCTATTATTTTTGTTTTAATATGCTTAATATGAAATTGATAGAAACTCGGATAAAAGCCTTAAAATATTCCCATAACAACGAGGACGAAATACCTGGTGTATCATTGGTCTCAAAATATATTTCCATCTGTTGTTTTCAATATTTACAACAATCCGGATTATTTAGTATTTGAGGGCTAAACCTCCTGACCGACGTTTTATTAAACATACCTAGTTTTAAGGAGAAGGGCAGCGGGGAATGATCGGAAATAGTACTATTGGGATATTTGGGATTAATTGTGAAAGTTATTAATTTCGTGTCCACTAGAAAACAGTCAATACGTGTTTAGGTTTTATGTACTGATGAGTGGAAGGAGTATTCTCTTCCGGATGGGTTAACAATCCTCCATATGTCTGTTATATTTGTATTTCTTATATACGTATTTAAGTGTTTCCTGGATTTTTATTTTGTATTATATCGCTTTTGTTGTACAGATTTATTCAGAACGCAATTGAGATCCACCCAATTATCAAGTTTTCCTGGATGGAGTCTGAAATTTAATTCAAGATTTCATTAAAAAGGTGTGGGTTGTCAATGTAAGGAGCATAGATATTTACCTCAGTGAGTGGGGTCGAGTATATCTTACGAGAAACTATGACATATCTACCATATTTGTCTGCAATGGTGTTTTTATGTTTCAATGGTATGCCCTTGCGGATTATAATTGCAGATTTGGAGAGATAGGAGGAGTGATGTATTTGACCAATGCAATTAGCCTTCAGCCTGGTCTGAGTTTGAACTTTAAGATGTGTTTCTTGTACAAATATTATATCAGCATTAATTGATTTTAATTGGGCCAGAAACTTACCCCTTATATTTGGCTCGTCAGCGCCCCTAATATCCCAGCCACAAAACGCAAATCCTCCAGTTTTCTTCAGAGTGTCGTCTTGCATTACAGCTTACATGGATTCCCTTGTTTCAGATGGTGCAACACAATAACTCAACCTTCTGGGTGTTGGGTGGCTACTCCCAATTTCGGAACTCTGATGGTATATCCCAAAGAAAGGTGCCCTGGAAGGAAAAGCGAAAACGATGCTAAATTACGTGAATGATACAAAAAAGTAGTATTTGAGTATGCTGTGTGAAACCACCCACTAATGGGAAAATTCATGTGATGTTCCGTAGGTGTAAATCTCATTTAGCTCCGTCCCTTACAAACTAATATTATAGAAATAAAACAGGCCAGAACCGGATATTACATTAACCGAAAGAAAAAAAGAGAACGTGTACTGTAAGTAGTTCATCATTTAGGCTGACTAAGTAGGTATTTACTATGTAAATACTGTATGTAAATTAAACAAAACAAACAGTTTTTTGCTTATTAATAATTGTGTGTTTTAAACAATATCAAAGACTATGGCAGTATCAATAAATTCCTATTTGAGGATTACATTTCTTAACTCGGTTTGAGTGGGTATTTACTATTTAAATACCAGATTTTAATTAACAAATCTCATGAACGTCATCTGGTTGGAAGGGGTTAACTGAAAGCTGAGACAATGTCCTGGCTGCCTGCCAGCTCGTCTACCAAACTTGGGTGATTCTCCCACGCTCTGTATATGGAGTCTCTGAAAGCTGCTCCCCACAAATCGATTATCCATATCTATCTATAATGCTAAAGGTCTGATCTTGACCGCTTTTCGCTCGCTGCGCTGTGATTTCCGAGAGAACGCCGCCACCTACGGCTTTCATTTTTGGCCACCTCGCTCAGAGACCCCCTCCGCCATCCTGGACCAGAGGGAGTTTCCCATCGATGAAAAATCAGAGATATATACATGTTTTAAAAACAAATGATGTTCACCCTGCTTGCACTGCTGGTGGGAGGGGGGAGAGCCAGAGGGATACGTCTCTCTGAGCTCTGAATAACACGGAACACATTGCTACTCAACTGTCAGTGCCCTTAATGTGGTTTGAAAATGAAAATATGGTTGGTTTGAAAAAAAAAGGCACTGCCTGCAAATGGTTGTTTGGGGTTTTAGGTTGAAGAAAAGAGGCACTACTGCAATTGCTGTTTCAGTGTTTGGGTTCACATTAAAAGCCACTACTGCAAATGGTGGTTTGGGTGCTTTGGTTGAAGTAAAAAAAGCACCACTGCAAATGGAGAGTTGGGTGCTTTCGGTTGAAGTTGAAATGCTCTACTGCAAATGGTGGTTTGGGTACGTTGGGTTGAAGTTCAAACGCACTACTGCAAATGGTGGTTTGGCTGCTTTGGGTTGAAGATAAAAGGCACCACAGCAAGTGGTGGTTTGGGTGCTTTGGGTTGGTTAAATGGCACTACTGCAAACGGTGGCTTGGGTGCTTTTGGTTGAAATTAAAAGACGCGACTGCAAAAGGGTGTGGTTTGGGTGCTTTGGTATGAAGTAAAAAGGCACCACTGCATATGGCGTTTTGCATGCTTTGGGTTGAAGTTAAAATGCACTACTGCAAATAGTGATTTGGTTTTTTTGGGTTGACTATAAAAGACACTACTGCAAATGGTGGTTGTGGGTGCTTTAGCTTGAAGTTAAAAGGCAGTACTGCAATTGGTGGTCTGCGTGCTTTGGTTGTAGATACAATACACTACTGCAAACTGTGGTTTGGGTGCTTTGTGTTGAAGTTAAAAGGCACTACTGCATATGGTACGGTGGATGCTTTGATTTGAAGTTAAAAGGCGCTACTGCAAATGGTAGTTTGGGAGCTTTGGGTTGAAGTTAAAGATACTACTGCAACTGGTAGTTTGGGTGCTTTGGGTTGAAGTTAAAAGCCACTGCTGCAAATTATGGTTTGGGTGCTTTGGGTTACAGTTAAAAGACACTACTGCCAATGGTGGTTTGGTTGCCTTGCGTTGAAGTTAAAAAGACACTACTGCAAATGGTGGTTAGGGTCCTTTGGATTGAAGTAAAAAAGGCACTACTGCAAATGGTGGTTTGGGTGCTTTGGGTTGAGGTTAAAAGGCACTACCGCAAATGGTGGTTTAGATGCTTTGCGCTGAAGTTCAAAGGCCTAACTGCAAATGGCGGTCTTGGTACTTTGGGTTGAAGTTAAAAGGCACTACTGCAAGTGACGGTTTGGATACTTTGGTTTGAAGTTAAAAGGCACTACTCCAAATGGCGGTTTGGGTGCATTTGGTTGAAGTTAAAGAGCACTACTGCAAATGGTGGTTTGGGTGCTTTGGGATGAAGTAAAACGGCACTACAGCAAATGGATGTTTGGGTGCTGTGGGTTGAAGTTAAAAGGCACTGCTGCAAATGGCTGTTTCAGCGCTTCGGGTTGAAGTTAAAAGGTACTGCTGCAAATGGCGGTTTGCGTGCTTTGCGTTTAATTTAAAATGCACTACTGGCAATGGTGCTTTGGGTGCTTTGGGTTGAAGTTAAAATAGACTCCTGCAAATTGTGGTTTGGGTGCTTTGGTATGAGGTAAAAATGCACTACTGCAATTGGCGGTTTGGGTGCTTTGGGTTGAAGTTAAAAGCCACTTCTGCAAATGGTGGTTTGTGTGCTTTGGGTTTCATTTAAAAGACACGACTGCCAATGGTGGTTTGGGTGCTTTGGGTTGAAGTTAGGAGGCACTCGTGCAATTGGTGATTTGTGTGCTTTCGATTGAAGCAAAAAGGCTCGACTGCAAATGGTGTATGGGTACTTTGGGATAAAGTTAAAAGGCACGACAGCGAATGGTAGTGTGGGTGCTTTGGTTTGAGGTAAAAATGCACTACTGCAAATGGTAGTTTGGGTGCTTTGGGTTGAAGTTAACAGTCACCACAGCAAATTGCAGTGTGGGTGTTTTGGTTTAAGTAAAAAGGCATTATTGCAAAAGGTGGTTTGGATGCTTTGAAGTTAAAAGGCACTGCTGCAAATGTTGGTTTGGGTGATTTGGGTTAAAGTTAAAAGGCACTACTGCCAATGGTGATCTGGGTGCTTTAGTTTAAAGTTAAATGGCACTACTGCAAATGGTGATTTGGATGATTTAGATTGAACTAAAAGGCACTACTGCAAATGGTGGTTGGGTGCTCGGGGTGAAGTGAAAAGGCACTACTGCAAATGGTGGTTTGGGTGCTTTGGGTTTAATTTAAAAGACTACTGCCAATGGTACTTTGGGTGCTTTTGGTTGAAGTTGAAATACACTACTGCAAATGGTTTATTGCGTGTCTTGGTTTGAAGTAAAACGGAATCACTGCAATTCGCGTTTTGGATGCTTTGGGTTGAAGTTAAAAGGCACTTATGCCAATGCTGATCTGGGTGCTTGAGGTTTAAGTTAAAAGGCTCTACTGCAAATGTTGGTTCGGGTGCTCTGGGTACTTTGGTTTGAAGTTAAAAGGTAGTATTGCTAATGGCGGTTTGTGTGCTGGGGGTGAAGTAAAAAAGCACTACTGCAAATGGTAGTTTGGGTGCTTTGGGTTGAAGATAGAAGTACTACAGCAAATGGTGGTGATGGTGCTTTGGGTTGAGTTAAAATGCACTACTACAAATGGCGGTTTGGGTGCTTTGGGTTGAGGTTAAAAGGCACTACTGCAAATAGTGGTTTGATGTGCTTTGAGTTGAAGTTAAAAGGCACGACTGCAGATTGTTGATTGGATGCTTTGGGTTGAAGTTAAAAGGCACAACTACAAATAGTGGTTTGATGTGCTTGGGGTTGAAGTTAAAGGGCAGTACTGCGAATGGTGGTTTATGTGTTTTGGGTTGAAGTTTAAAAAAAAGCACTACTGCAATTGGTGTATGGGTGCATTGGGATGAAGTTAAAAGGCACGACAGCGAATGGTGGTGTGGGTGCTTTGGCAAAAGGTACTACTGCAAAAGGAGTAAGAGTGTTGTAAAACAAGCCTGAAGGCTTAGGCTTTGTGTCTCAATGCGAGGAGCATTCGTAATAAGGTGGATGAGATGAAGGTGCAGATAGCGATCAATGACTATGCTATAGTTGGGATCACGGAGATATTGCTCCAGGGTGACAAAGGCTGGGAGCTGAACATCCAGGGATATTCAATATTCAGGAGGGATAGACTAAAATGAAAAGGAGGTGGGGTAGCGTTGCTGGTGAGAGAGGAGATTAATGCAATAGAAAGGAAGGAAATTAGCGTGCAGGATGTGGAATCGATATGGGTAGAGGTGCGAAACTCTAAGGGGCAGAAAACGCTAATGGGAGCTGTGTACAGGCCACCTAACAGTAGTATTGGAGTTGGGGATGGAATCAAACAGGAAATTAGAAATGCGTGCAAGAAGGGTAACACGGTTATAATGGGAGACTTGAATCTGCATGTAGATTGGGTGAATCAAATTGGCAGGGGTGCTGCGGAAGAGGATTTCTTGGAATGTATGCGGGATAGTTTTCTCAACCAACATGTGGAGGAACCAACGAGAGAGCAGGCTATTCTAGACTGGGTATTGAGTAATGAGGAAGGGTTAGTTAGCAGTCTTGTCGTGCGTGGCCCCTTGGGCAAGAGTGACCATAATATGGTTGAGTTCTTCATTAGGATGGAGAGTGACAAAATTAAGTTAGAAACAAGGGTTCTCAACTTGAACAAAGGTAACTTTGAAGGTATGAGATGTGAATTGGCCAAGATAGACTGGCAGGTGATTCTTAAAGGGTTGACAGTGGATGTGCAATGGAAGGTATTTAAAGACTGCATAAATGAAGTAAAAAAATTGTTCATACCAGTTTGGCAAAAGAATAAATCGGGGAAGGTGGTGCATCCATGGATAACTAGGGAAATCAGGGATAGTTTAAAAACAAAAAATGAGGCATACAAATTTGCCAGAAAAAGCAGGCTACCGGAGGACTGGGAGAAATTCAGAATCCAACAGAGGAGGCCAAAGGGCTTAATTAGGAAAGGGAAAATAGATTATGAAAGGAAACTGGCAGGGAACATAAAAACTGACTGCAAAATGTGTTATAGATATGTGAAGAGAAAGAGACTAGTTAAAACAAATGTTGGTCCCTTGCAGTCAGAAACAGGTGAATTGATCATGGGGTACAAGGACATGGCAGACCAATTTAATAACTACTTTGGTTCTGTCTTCACTAAGGAAGACATAAATAATCTGCCGGAAATAACAGTGGAACGGCGGTCAAATAAGATGGAGGAACTGAGTGAAAGCCAGGTTAGCCGGGAGGTGGTGTTGGGTAAATTGAACGGATTGAAGGCTGATAAATCCCCAGGGCCAGATAGTCTGCATCCCAGAGTACTCAAGGAGGTAGCCACAGAAATAGTGGATACATTAGTGATAATTTTTCAAAATTCCTTAGGTTCTGGAGCAATTCGTGAGTTTTGGAGGGTAGCTAATGTAACCCCACTTTTTAAAAAAGGAGGGAGAGAGAAAGGGGGGAATTACAGACCAGTTAGTATAAAATAGGTAGTGGGGAAACTGCTAGAGTCAGTTATTAAAGATGGGATAGCAGCGCATTTGGAAAGTGGTTTTGTAAAAATTCCAAAAAAATCAGTCCAAAATGTATACAGTTTTATACAAGAGACAAAGGAATGTGCTATGGTCGCATTTTGAGTTAGACATTTGTCACAGATGGAGGAAACATTGAGAATATTTTATTCAGTCTTGTTTTAGAATAATATAATCTGTGTAAACTTTTAAATTGAATTAGGTTATGTCTTTCATTAATTGAACATTTATTTACATAATCAATTCTTTACCCATCTGTCATTAGAATTTTTTTTCGATAGCTCTTGTTCCCAGTCCCTTCTAATTGTCTCTGTCGTTGGTGTTTCTATATTTAAAATTATATTATATAAGTAAGACATTAAATTGCTTGATTCTGCTTTTCTATTCATTCCTTCCTCCAATAAATCTGGGTTTGATATCCTTGTATATATTTCTTCAAACAATCTTCAATTTGAAGATATTTGAAATATTGATTATTTTTCAAATTATATTTTAGTTGTAATTGTTGGAATGATAAAGGTTTTCCCATTTCATACATATCTCCCATTGTTTTAATTCCTAATCTTTCCCAATGGATAAACGTTTTATCAATAATGGATGTTTTGAATGAGGGATTATTAGTTATTGGGGAAAGAAGCGGTAATTTTCTTAATTTTAAAGTTAATTTTATTTGATTCCAAATTCGTATTGTACTGTGAATAATTGGATTCGTCTTATGTATTATATTGTTCAGTTTCATCGGGGAAAGAAGGATCGCTCCTATATTATAAGGGGAGCAATTTTTTTTCTTCATTATTATCCAATCTACCTGTTGTTCAGAACTGTCCAACCGAGAGATTATGGTTTTAATATTCACTTCCCAATAGTAATATAATAAGTTAGGGAGTGTCAGTCCCCCTGATTCTTCAGATTTACACAAGTGTTTTTTTCCTTAATTCTATGTGATTTATAATCCCATATGATGTTTATAATATCGGAATCTAATTTTAAAAAACAATTAGGTAAGTATATTGGCATTGTTGGAAATAGGTACAGTATTTGTGGTAAGAAGATCATTTTATCGCGTTTATTCTGCCTATTAAGGACATCGGCAGTGTTTTCCAGAATTTAATCAACCCATTTAATTTAGTTATAAAATACTTATAGTTTGCGTTGAGTAATGATTTATATTTCCTAATAATTTGGATGCCCAAATACTTGTTTTTTTCTGTTGCAATTCCAAAGGGGAATTTCAACAGATGTAGCGGCTCTTGAGGTTTTATCGTCACAATTTAGCTTTCGTTCCAGTTTATTCTATATCCTGAAAAAGAACCAAATTCCTCTGTTAAAGTTAGTATATTTGATATGCTAATTTGTGAATTAGTAATATATAATAATATGTCGTCTGCATATAATGAAATTGTATTATTTGAGTGTTTGGTATTATATCCATGAATATGCGGATGACTTCTTATACTTTCTGCTAAAGTCTCTATCACTAGTGCAAATAGCAGAGGCGATAGTGCGCACCCCTGCCTATTGCCCCTTGCCAATTGGAATTTCGGGGATAATATATTATTAGTCAGTATTCGAGCCGTCGGCTTATCATATAATAATTTTACCCATGAGATAATGTCATCTCCCATGTTAAATGTTTGCAATACTTTGAATAAATATTACCATTCTACTTGATCGAAAGCTTTTTCTGCATCCAATGAGATAATTGCTAGGTCTTCTTCAGTATTATATGAGTACATTTTATTAGACAGCCGTCTCAAATTGTTAAATGAGTATCTCTTTGGTATAAATCCAGTTTGATCCGGGTTTATTAGGTTGCTAACATATTTACTCAATCTTCTCGCTGGTGTCTTTGCTGATAGTTGTGATCTGTATTTAGGAGTGCAATAGCTCTATATATGAGCCTGGGTTCTAGATCTTTGTCCTTTTTTGGTATAAGTGTAATAGTTAGTGTTTTTGGTAGTTTATTTTCTTTAAGAGCGTATATATATAAATCTTGCAAGCGTGGAGAAATTATCTCGTGGAATCTTTTATAGAATTCATTACTAAAGCCGTCTGGTCCTGGCGTTTTGCCATTCTTCAACAAACATTGTTTTTTCTATTTCCTGAAGTGTAATCTGAGCTCCTAATCCCTCTTGTTCCACCGTATTTAATTTTGGAAGATTACAATTGTCTAAGAAATGTGTAATATGAGTATTATTTGCAGAGGTTTTCGATGTATTTAAATGTTTGATAATTTTGAGCAAATCTTGTATTTATATCTTTAGGTAGTGTTAGTAATTCCCCTTCGTCTGATTTAATTTTAGTAATTGTATTTTCTGTTTCCCGTTTTTTCAGTTGCGTGCCAAGAGTTTATGTGGTTTATCACCAAATTCAAAATGTTCTTGTTTTGTAATTTGAAATAATCTTATTATTCTGGCCGATAACATTGTATCTAATTGATATTTTAGTATTGTTATCTTATTGTGTTTACCTATAGTTGGTTCTTTAGCATTTTCTAAATCTAATTGTCTAATTTCTTGTTCTAGCTGTAAATGTTCAGTGTTATTCTTTTTATTTGGAAAGCTTGATATGAGATTATAGTTCCTCGTATAAATGCATTAAAAAGTTTCCCGTAATAAGGAGGGTGAAATATCTGGTGTATCATTTGTCTCAAAGAAGAATTTCCTCTGCTCTTTTAAATATGTACAACCTTGTGAGTTGTTTAATATTTGAGGGTTCAACCTCCAAAACGATTTTTTTGTCAGGCATTCCTTCAATTTTTAAAGAGAAAGTTAACGGGGAATGATCAGAAATAATACTATTGTGATATTTAGCATTTTATGTGTATGGAATTAATTTTGTGTCCACTAAGAAATAATCAATGCGTGAATATGTTTTATGTACCGTTGAATAAAATGAATATTCTCTACCTACTGGGTTAGCGATCCTCCATACATCTGTCATGTTGGTATTTTTCATGTATGTATTTAGGAGTTCACTTGTTTTAGATTTTATGCCAATCTTTTTTGTTTTGCAGATTTATTCAAATATGGATCTAAAACACAATTCAAATCTCCCCCTATTACCGCATTTTGATAGTTAAGTTCTGAAATTGTATCAAGAATTTTACTAAAAAAAATGAGGGTTGTCAAAATTAGGAGCATAAATATTTATCAAAGTAAGTGGAGTAGAATAAATGTCTCCCGTGACTATGACGTACCTCCCCTCTTTATCTGCTATGGTATTCTTTAATTTAAATGGTATACCTTTACGAATGGTAATGGCCGTGCCTTTAGATTTAGAAGCTTCAGAGATGTGCACTATGCAACTTCTACGAGTGGTGGTTAAAATGGCCATTGCAAGCTGTTGTGAGTATGGCCATGTGAGTATGTGCGTAGTGGAGATTTTGAGCAGTTGGATGTGAATATTGGGAGGACAAACAGTGACGAGGGCAAATGTATGTTCAACTATCGGCGTGGATCAGAGGGTCACGAACTGACAAGTGCACGAATTGCACTCACTGGGAATTGAATCGCGTTCATCAGCTCAGCCCTGAATTTACTCTGGGTCACCACGTAAATACACGTGTTGGTGCAGGAACTGAGCAGCTGCAGGAACGCCGCAGTGACCTCTGCGATGTAATAATTACCGGTGGGGGTGTAGTCAACTGGCACCTTCGCAATACCCCTAAAGATGCTAAATATGGCCTGTGTTGCCCACAGCAGGATGAAAGTGCCCGTGATACTGAAGAGTAACACAATGGACTTCCTGCGTTTCTCCATCTCCGGGTCCTTGTCATTCTCCCCGTTGCTGCTGCTGCCCCGGAGACCCCTGCGGACTCTGCTGGCCGCTACAATCCGCCTGACCGTCAGCACATTGAGCAGAAGGATCAGAAAGAACGGGATACAAGGGGTTAGAACCCGGTGTGTGACATCATATGCGGTCCACGCAGACGACGTATAGTAGGTGGGTTTGTTGCTGCAACCCATGGGAAGATTATCAAATACGTAATTAGGTACTAACGCAAAACATCGGGGGGCGTTCTCTAAACAGCCCAGCACAATCACTGCCCCGATCATCACAGCCGCCGTTCTCTCAGTGCAATATCTTGTTTTCAGCTTCTCACAACAAATAGCCACAAACCGATCGAAGGTGAAGGCGACCGTCAGCCAGACAGAGACAGCGGTGGATGCAAAGACGAGGAATGCGATAATCACGCATACGGGTGTAATGTTCAACAACGAATACGGGAAGTTAATTCCAATAGTCATTCGGAGGAACGGATCGGTGATGCCGACCAGGAGATCAGACGCTGCCATGGCCACCAGGTAGAGAGTGATGCATTTGGAGAGACCACATTTACCTCGACAGAGAATCACAATCGCCAACAAGTTTACTGTGAAGGAGATAAGAGATATTACTGATATATGGACCGCACAAAAGTATCTAAGGGACATTTTCTTGTTTTAAATTTCAAAATAGATTTGATTCAAGTAATGATATAGATATGTTGCAAAACTTACCTTAAGCAGCGCTGCAGTTCTGCCGCTCCCCGTGTGCGCGACTTTAGCGCCTTTCAGAGGGGGGCGGGCTAAAAGTGCCGTTTTTCAACAGACCTGGATAATCGATGAATGTCGGGCGATTTCGTTGCGGAAGAAAAATCGCTCCGACATTTCATCAATGAAGGTATTTTTAAATTACTCTAAATTATTTGTTAACTAGAGTAATTTGAAAATCACCTTCAAAAGCCGTGACCGCTGACAACCGGAAGGATTTTCCGTAGGGGAGAAAAAAAGGTAAATAGTTTATTTTTATATTAAAAGTTGGTTTTTCGGGAGGCTTTAATAATATTTTTATGTTGCGAAATGGGGTCCCAAAAAATGTATGAACAAACAGCATTTCCCCCCCCCCCCCCCCCGACTTCACCGCTAACCGCAACGTTCCAATCCACCGCATTCCACAAAAACCCACTCGCTAGTTGATTTAAATGGCCAATAATTTACAGGCATAAAACACTAAATTCCTTCCATTTGGCCCAGAAATTCATGAAAATGAGATTTAAAAATTATGTTATATTGTGGATTATTGTGTGAATGTTATTTGGACACTTAGGCAATTTTTAAAAAGTTTATCTTTTCTTAAGAAATTGATAGATGTTTAGATTTACTCATTGAATTTTGTAATTAGCTACAATTAGATAACTAACTAATTATATGCTTTCATTTCAGGTAATCCAAGTAAGATTGTTTAATATTTGTTTCAGAATGCTTCAATCTATAATAACTGAAAATTTCATTGAGTTCTCTTAATTTTTAAGAAAGTTATGGGCTTTTAACTTTTCCAGATCACAGCTTTTGTGTTAAGTCAATTGAAAGGCAATGGGGAACAAGATGCTCATTTCCGAGTATGAAAATAGCCATAACTTTCTTAATACTGAAGATATGAAAGTAAATTAGGTGTCAAATTAAACTTCTTTTTATGCTTTATCTGATGGGATAAATTGCAGACTTGATTTTTAAAATCTCAACATTTTGTAACATTGCTAAATTATATATATACAATACGTGAACCGCGCAAAAAAATAATTCATCCGACATTTTCGGAGGCTATACAAATAGTCCAATAGTCTATACATTTCTTAAATCTGTCCCCCACCCGTGTCAGTTATGTGGCCCCCTGGCGGGCGATACCTTCCCTTATTTTGAGTGGCGTCTCCACCACACTCTGCCCCCTCATGTCCAGCAGTGGAAGGACCCTAGACTGTGGGAACCTCTCTCACCGACACATGGCGTTGTCTGCACCGAGCTTCAGTGCGTCCCTCAGCACGTACCCCTGCAGTCCGCAGCGGGCCAGTCGGCAACATTCCCCGACAGACATCTCGCTCTGCTGAGGTACATTGTCTGATTAGACCAAGTTCAGAGACTACAGCCTTTGGACCACAGAGTTCAGAAAGTGTATACCGATTATATATTCAGTTACGCAGGATTTATCCGATTGGGAAGAGATGTAATTTCAATAACTGGTTTCAGACTCTCCACCGAAGGAACCCAAGTCGCCATTCTCTCAGCTCCTGGTCAACATATCAGCGTGTGATTATCTGATACCTGTTCGTTGGTCAGGGCTCCGGCCGGCGCAATCGTTACAGACAGTGATCCAGGCCAGGATAAATAACGGGCAGGACGGACACATTGCGGCAGTTACAGTAGGAAAATGGATGTCTCTCCAAGTTAAACAAGTGAATTATTCAAACACAAACACTGTTTGTTGAACGCCGGCACCGCCGGAGTACACGGAATGTCTCACAGCTAATGCACGCACATGAAAATCAAAGACAAACCAAATTACCGAAAACAGCGGCAGCCGCTATTGCAGGGTAATATATATCTTCAACTCGGTAGATCAGTGGATATTCCATAGCTGGAAGACACAGTTAACTCCTGTGGCTCCGTCAGCCCGTCACCGCTGTAGCTCTGTGGCGCTGCCTTCTGGTGGGCACCGAGATATATAGAGCGATATTTCTCCAGCGACATGACCTCATACCTGCTGATTGTCATTAGTGACACTCACGGAACAAACACCTTGCGCCACAGACATTGACTCCACCATGGGAGATGTCAAGCGAATAATTTAAGGATCGAGTTAAAAAAAAACCACAAAGCGAGTCGCTGATAAAAGTCTGAACAACGGTCACTATCCGAAACGTAACTTGTACACGTTCTCCAAAAATGTTGCCTGACCCTTGTGTCACACCAGCGCTTGTGTATTTTTCACTGAAAACAAGAATTAATGCTTTCCAATGAAAGAATGGTCCATGACACTGTGTTATCTAATTTAATGTTGGTGTGATTTCGATGGATATCTCCAGTGAACCCATCTACCACACCATTTTTGCTTTTCCCTCCAAAATAAATCATAATTCATACCATGACATCACTGATATTGCAAGACAGATACAGAAATATTCATAGAAACAGAAATTTAGAAAATGGGTGCAGGAGGTGGCCATTCGGCCCTTCGAGCCAGCACCGCCATTCATTGTGACCATAGCTGATCGTCCCCAATCAAATTACTAGTGCCTTCCTTCTCCCCATATCCCTTGATTCCACTAGCGCCTAGAGCTCTATCTAACTCTCTTTTAAATCCATCCAGTGATTTGGCCTCCACTGCCCTCTGTGGCAGGGAATTCCACAAAGTTGCAACTCTCTGGGTGAAAACGTCTTTGCTCACCTCACTCTTAAATGGCCTCCCCTTTATTCTAAGACTGTGGCCCCTGGTTCTGGACTCGCCCAACATTGGGAACATTTTTGCTGCATCTGGCTTGTCCAGTCCTTGTATAATTTGATATATGTTTCTATAAGAAATGTCTGTCTCCTTTGCTCAGTCGGACTGTGCACAGCCTGGCCGTGTGCTATGTTTCGCTCAATGATGGCTTCCCTCCGTAACCCCCCCCCCCCCCACCCCCACCCCCCCAGCACACTGTGCGACATGACATGTGTAATTTCAGTGTGATCTGGTTTAAGTTAGATAATGCGTGGAAACAGGATCTTCGGGCACTCGGAGGAAACTCACGCGTTCACAGGGCGAATGTGCACACCTACACACATACAGCAGACGAGGGCAGGATGGAACACTGGCCCCTGCCGTTTCGTAGCAGTAGTGCAACCAACAGCGCCAATGTGCCGCCCTTGGTGTGATACAGCGTGGAAACAGGCCCTTCGGCCCAACGTCCAAACCGCCCAACGTGTCCCAGCTGCAGTAGTCCCTGGCGTCTGGTCCATATCCCTCCAAACCCCGTCCTATCGATGCAACCTTGTAGCTGTTTCTTCAACGTTGGGATAGTCGCAACCTTAACTATCTCCTCTGGCAGCTAGTTCCATACACCCACCACCCTATTTGTGGAAACGTTCCTCCTAGTTTCCTATTAACTCCTTTGGTCCTTCACCTTGCATCAACGTCGTCTCGTCAGGCAAACGCCTCCGTTGCCATGTTGTGAAAACGGAGGATGAGAAGGGGTTTCTTCACAGAGGCCATTAGGACTGTAAACGCCAATCTCACCAGGGACTAACTTTGCTGAACCATTTTACTGTTGTGTGGTGTCTTTTAAATAGCTGTTTTCTTTTTTTTTCCTCCCACAAATATGTAATATGTGAATTTGTGTTTCTGTTCCATTCTGTTTGTAGACTTTTTTTTGCCCAATCCGCAAACATTGACACATTTTCATTTCACTGAACATCTCGTATGTGTATGTGACGAATAAACTTGACACGACTTGACTTGGTCCTCGATTCACCTGCTCTGACCAATCTATAGGGCGGTTGCACGGCAGTCGAGGTCACGACCCATGACCTGCATTGTTGTCACGCAAAGCCAAATGGAGTACAAGCGGTGAACGTCGGGTAATCACTTACCACAGCTTCCAGTGCAACGCGCCAGTTTTCTTTCCCAGCATTCGGACCCAACGTTGACTGGTTCCACACTCACGTTACCCCGGGACTTCTATCGCCGCTGCGGGGGGTCGAGGGGTGTTCGGGGGTGTTCGGGGTCCGGTGCCGATGCAGCGCGGTCAGTGACTCTGGGTGGGCGAGGGACCAGACTGTCCGCAACTCTGCTGCAGCTTCCGGGGACGTTGCCGGGTTGTCAGGAGTGATCAGGGTGGGGGGGGGGGGGGGGGGGTGGGGAGTGTGGTTGGTGATTCTGGGTGGGCGGATGGACCTGACGGTCCCCAACCTTGCTGCAGCTGACGGGGACGCTACCAGGGTTTCGTCCCCGTGTGTCCGTTGCCCAGAGCCGCGGCCCCGCTCCACCCGGCCCCGTGTGTGTGGGAGCTGCCGACCCACAGCCCGTGACAGTGCGACCGCACAGGGGGAGACGGGGCGGAGGCCGGCTGTGCATCTATCTATCTATCTATCTATCTATCTATCTATCTATCTATCTATCTATCTATCTATCTATCTATCTATCTATCTATCTATCTATCTATCTATCTATCTATCTATCTATCTATCTATCTATCTATCTATCTATCTATCTATCTATCTATCTATCTATCTATCTATCTCTCTCTCTCTCTCTCTCTCTCTCTCTCTCTCTCTCTCTCTCTCTCTCTCTCTCTCTCTCTCTCTCTCTCTCTCTCTCTCTCTCTCTCTCTCTCTCTCTCTCTCTCTATCTATCTATCTGACTATCTATGTACCTGTCGATCTATCTGCCTGTCTGTCTGTCTGTCTGTCTGTCTGTCTGTCTGTCTGTCTGTCTGTCTGTCTGTCTGTCTGTCTGTCTGTCTGTCTGTCTGTCTGTCTGTCTGTCTGTCTGTCTGTCTGTCTGTCTGTCTGTCTGTCTGTCTGTCTGTCTGTCTGTCTGTCTGTCTATCTATCTATCTATCTATCTATCTATCTATCTATCCATCTCGCCATCTCTCCATCTCTCCATCTCTCCGTCTGTCTATCTCTCCATCTATCTATCCATCGATCTATCTGCCGCTTCCGTGGCCTGCCTCGGTATTCCAGAATTTGAGATTTGTAATCGAAAAAAATTCATATGCAGTTAAAGTGCACATTGTCAGATTTTATTAAATGGTAATTTTATACATTTTGATTTCAACATGTAGAAATTACAGCTGTGTTTATGAATAGTCCCTCCATTTCAGGGCACCTTAATGTTAGGGACACATGGCTTCACAGGTGCTTGTAATTGCAAAGGATTTTGGAGCTGGAACAAGCCGAGGCAGGAGTATGGCAAGGAAGTATTACCATCCAGCACAGCCGAATGTTCACCCATATGTTGGGAGAAGGAGACCACCACGTGCGGTTGGAGAGGTACAAACACTTTATCCTATTACAGAAGAATCTTTGGATGAACCTCAGTTTTATGATGAATGGGACTGTATAACATATGGCCGTGTTATATTAGATACTGTTTTAGATTGTACCATTGAAATTGTAGAAAGTATTGACAGAATAAGCCTAATCGTATTTTGGTGTTTTCTGCATTTGAAAAAATTCAAATTAATGAAGAGGTTAAGAATTTGTGTTAAAAATGAGTTAATGAGAAATCAGTTGAGGATCCACAATAATTTGTACCAAATATTTTCCTCCGACCTAACAAAGATGGGGGTTGTAGAATCTTTTTAGACCTCACACATTTTAATACTTGTGTCCAGTATAAACATTTTTAAATGGATACCTTCTACACTGCAATACAGCTGGTATCAACAGATTGTTACATGGCTACCAGAGATTTGAAGGATGCATATTATTCAGTACCAATTCAGCGTCACTTTCGCAGGTATTTGAAATTTAATTGGATGGGACAGCTGTGGCAATGCAAAACATTGCCTAATGGATTAAGCTCAGCTCCTAGGCTGTTCATTAAATTGTTGCAACCAGCACTTGCACTGCTAAGGGCACAAAAACACATCGTTATGGCTTATCTAGATGACATTTTAATTGTCAATGCTAATCAGGAGTCAGCTGAAAAATCAGTTTCAGCAAATATAAGTCTGTTTCAAAGGCTAGGTTTCCTGATTCATCCACCAAAATCTAAGTTACAGCCATCGCAAAGTAGTGAATATTTGGGGTTTGTGATTAATTCAGTTACCATGTTAGTAACTTTACCGATAGACAAAAGTCAAAAGAGTTTATTGTCATGTGTCCCTGACAGCACAATGAAAATCTTTCTTTTCATAGCACAACAGGACATAGAAGGCATTGACTACAATTCTATACATAAATACACCCATGACTTAATAAATTAATAAAGTGCAAATAACAGATGTAGGGATATTAATGATTAGAGTTCCGAGCCAGGTTTAATAGCCTGATGGCTGTGGGGAAGTAGCTATTCTTGAACCGGGTTGTTGCAGTCTTCAGGCTCCTGTACCTTCTACCCGAAGGTAGCAGGGAGATGAGTGTGTGGCTAGGGTGGTGTGGGTCCTTGATGATGCTGCCAGCCTTTTTGAGGCAGCGACTGCGATAAATCCCCTCGATGGAAGGAAGGTCAGAGCCGATGATGGACTGGGCAGTCTTTAATGTATGTCGGTGCCATATTGACAAACCTTATCCCTCCATCCGAGAAGTTGCTAAGGTTATTGGTAAGTTAGTAGCAGCATTTCCTGCAGTAGAATTTGGTCCACTGCATCACCAAAATCTCCAAAGGGCAAAAACATAAGAGCTTATACAGCGAGCGGGCCATTTTGATAGGCCCATGCATTTGCCAAAGGAAGTTTTATCAGAATTACATTGGTGGATTGAGAATGTTCCACAAGCTGTTAAAAACATATTAGTTCAGCAGCCAGCAGTGATTTTGCAAACTGATGCAAGTGCTGTCGGATGGGGTGCTACGGATAATAATACCAGCTGTGGGGGCAGATGGACTGTCCAAGAGGATTTATTGCTCCAAACATATGGTATAAATTATTTGGAGTTACTGGAAGCATTTTATGGATTAAAAGCTTATTGTTCTACTATGAAAGATTTACATGTCCAATTACAAGTAGACAATACCACAGCTGTGGCATATATCAATCACATGGGTGGAGTAAGATCATTATCATGTGATCATCTGGTAAACCAGATGGGGCATTGGTGTATTGGTAAGAATATTTGGCTTTCAGCTATTTATCTCCCAGGGAGAGACAATATTGTGGGAGGCAAAAGATCACGAAAATTTAAAGACAGTACAGAATGGATGTTAAATCCACATTTTTTCAAAAATATTGTCAGTCGGTATGGATTACCGGACTTTGATCTGTTTGCATCGAGATTAAATCACCAATTGCCCAAATACGTGTCTTGGGAACACGATCCAGGAGCAGTAGCGGTGGATGCTTTCTCGCTAGATTGGGGGAATATGTTCGTTTATTTATTGGGCAATGCCTCAAGAAAATAACGCAAGATGCTGCCAAGGGCATTTTGGTGGTTCCAAATTGGCCTACACAGTCATGGTTCCCATTGATGCTTAAAATGATCACTGAACCATGTATGGCGATTCCTGGTTGCAACGATTTGTTGATACAACCAGTAACAAAATAAATTCATCCATTGCATGATCATATGAATTTGTTAATCTGCAGGTTCTGACCAGACCATTGCAAGGGCTTGGACTGTCGGATAGGACCATGGATGTTATAGCTGCAGCTTGGAGAAATAGCACTAAAAACAATATATGTCGCATATAAAGAAATGGGAAGTCTTCTGTAGACAGTGAAAGATATATTATCATACTGCGAACATATCAAATGTATTGGAGTTCCTTGCTGGGTTACATTACGATGAGCACTTAAGTTATAGTGCCATTAATAGTGCTCGTAGTGCTTTGTCGTCCTATTTAGGACACATTTCAGATCGAGATTCAATTGGGTCTCACCCATTAATATCCCGGTTTATGAAAGGAAATTTTAATAAAAATCCTCCCAAGCCCAGATATACAGAAATTTGGGATGTCAGCATTGTTCTTACTTTCCTTGGGCAATGGAATCCAATTACCTCAATGTCTTTGCAGAGGTTAACATTCAAGGTAGTAATGTTAATGGCATTAGTGTCAGCTCAAAGAGTGCAAACTTTGCAATTCTTACGTTTAGATTGCATGCATGTGGCTTCAGATAACATTGTGTTTTATGTTTATGATCTGATCAAAACATAGATTTACCATCGACAGAGACACTTAGAGAAGAGTGGGAACGAGAATTAATGATAAAAATTAAGAAGGAAACATGGGAAAAGTATTTGATATATATACACAAATGTTTGATTAATGTAGGTATGTTACAAAACTTACCTTTAGCGGCGCTGCACTTCTGCCGCTCCCCGTGTGCGCGACTTTAGCGCCTTTCAGAGGGGGGCGGGCTTAAAGTGCCGATTTTCACCAGACCAGGATAATCGATGAATGTCGGGCGATTTTGTTGCGGAAGAAAAATCGCTCCGACATTTCATCAATTAAGGTATTTTTAAATTACTCTAAGTTATTTGTTAACTAAATTTAAAAATCACCTTCAAAAGCCGTGACCGCAGACCACCGGAAGCATTTTGCGTAGGGGAGAAAAAAAGGTAAATACTTTATTTTTTTATTAAAAGTTGTTTTTTTGGGAGGCATAAATACTATTTTAATGTTGCGAAATGGGTTCCCCCAAAAATGTATGAACCCCCAGTATTTTCCCCCCCGACTTCACCGCTAACCGCAACGTTCCAATCCACCGCATTCCACTAAAACCCACTCGCTAGTTGATTTAAATGGCCATTAATTTACAGGCATTAAACACTAAATTCCTTCCATTTGGCCCAGAAATTCATGAAAATGAGATTTAAAAATTATGTTATATTGTGGATTATTGTGTGAATGTTATTTGGACACTTAGGCAATTAAAAAAAAGTTTATCTTTTCTTAAGAAATTGATAGATGTTTAGATCTACTCATTGAATTTTGTAATTAGCTACAATTAGATAACTAACTAATTATATACTTTAATTTCAGGTAATCCAAGTAAGATTGTTTAATATTTGTTTCAGAATGCTTCAATCTATAATGACTGAAAATTTCATTGAGTTCTCTTAATTTTTAATAAAGTTATGGGCTTTTAATTTTTCCAGATCACAGCTTTTGAGTTAAGTCAATTGAAAGGCAATGGGGAACAAGATACTCATTTCCGAGTATGAAAATGGCCATAACTTTCTTAATACTGAAGATATGAAAGTAAATTAGGTGTCAAATTAAACTTCTTTTTATGCTTTATCTGATGGGATAAATTGCAGACTTGATTTTTAAAATCTCAAAATTTTGTAACATTGCTAATTAATGTAAGACAAAATTTAATTCAATTTAAAATTTTACATAGGATATATTACTCAAAAACTAGACTGAATAAATTATATCCAAATACTTCCCCCATTTGTGATAAATGTCTATCCCAAAACGCAACTATAACACACTCTTTCGTCTCCTGCATAAAACTTTATAAATTCTGGAGTGATATTTTGGAAATATTTACAAAATTATTTAAGATTAAAATGGAACCTAATACTGAAATGATTATATTCGGAGTAATGGAAGATAGGAATAAACTGAACTCATCTCAAAATTTATTTTTAAATTATGGGTTGATAACGGCAACAAAAACTTATACATAACTTTTGGAAAAATACAACCATACCAACGCTTAAAATGTGGATTTCAAACATGTTGGACACCGCACATCTTGAGGAAATGCGATTCCTCCTAATAGATAAATCAGACCAATTTTTAACGTTGGTCTCCATTTGTCGATTTTTTGGAATCATATGCCGCAACAAAACCGTAGAAGCTAACTGTTTCAGGATTGGGTGAGGCATGGTCAAGAATATAGATAACGATCAACTTAATCTCTTACTTTCCACTCTTCTTTCTCTCTTCCCTTTTTCATTCTCAACTTTCATTTTTCACACTTGTTTCGTTCTCACACACTATATATCACATGTTTCTCTATCTTTTATAATCTACTCTCTGTTTTTCTTTCTCATTATTTAAAAAAATAAAAAAATAGTAAGATGTACATAAAATGTAATATGTCAATATATATTGGGCACCTTGGTGCCATATACCTGTACTTCTAATTTTGTTTTTAAAATACATTCAACTGACATCAGTGCTTCACCAGCTTGTTGTCAGTTAAATGCTGACGAAGGAGACGATAGCATGTAATGTTTCCTCCGCGTGTATTGGAATGGACGACTATGAATTGTTGCTATATATACTACAAACCCACTGACTCCCATGGTGATCTGGACTGGTCTTCTTCCCATCCTGCTTCCTGTAAGGACTTTATCCCCTACTCCCAATTTATCCGTCCACGCCGCAACTGCCCACAGAATGAAGTTTTCCAAACCAGGGCATCGGATATGTCCTCATTCGTCAGGGAAAGGGGGTTCCCTTCTTCGACTATAGATCAGGCCCTCACTAGGGTCTCCTCTATATCCCGTAGCTCCGCTCTCACTCCCCATTACCCCACTCGTAACAAGGACAGAGCCCCCTTATTCTAACCTTCCACAGTACCAGCCGTCACATACAACAGTTAATTTTCGCCACTTCCAATGTGATCCCACCACTGGCCACATCTTCGCATTTTCTCCCCTTTTGGCTTTCCACAGACTCCGCTTCCTCCGTAAACCCCTGGTCAATTTGTCCCTTCCCACGCAAACCACCCGCTCCCTTGGTACTTTCCCTTGCAACCGCAGGGAATGCTACACTTGTCGCTTTACCTCCCCCCCCCTCGACGCCATCCATGTCACAAGCAATCCTTCCAGCTGAGGTAACGGTTCACCTGCACCTCCTCTAACCTCACCTATTGCAACCGCTGCTCTGGGTGCCAAGTGCTCAGTATGGGTGGGACCAAGCGCAGGCTTGGCGATTGCTTCGCCCAACGCCTCCGCTCACTTCGCATTAACCAACCTGATCGTCCGGTGCCTCTCAGTACTTCAACTCCCCCTCCCACTCCGAATCCGACCTTTATATCCCCAGCCTCCTCCATGGCCAGAGTGAGTCACACACACTCATACATACTCAAACACACTCACACACACTCACATACATACAGAGAGAGAGGGACGTGAGAGACAGGAGGAGAGAGAAAGGAGGGAGAGATGTTGGAGAGAGTGGGGTCGAGAGAGAAGAGAATGAGTGAGTGAGTGACTGAGTCAAATATTAGCCCAGTTTCCGCGCTGTATCTTTGGACTAATCTCGTAAGTGAACGGGCGATCGCTGGTTTGCCTGGACTACGTGGGCCGAAGGGCCTGTTTCCGCGCTCTAGAAGTGAAAATGTAAAGCAGAGGGAGGAGGGCGGAAAGTTTGGGGCTTGTTCCAAGATGTCCAACATTTTCCTCCTGGTCCCAGCGGAGGGCGAATACATGTCCGTTTCCCCCCGTATCCACGGAAAACACCATTGCCCTCTTTATCCAATGTCCCCATTATATTCATCATCTACACTGATGGTGGTTTTTCAGATTAGAGAGAGGGGAGAGAGATAGGGAGGAGATAGAGAGGAGGGGAGATAGAGTGGGGGGAGAGAGAGAGAGAGAGAGGTGCGAGAGAGCGAAAGGGGCAGAGGAGGAAGAAATGGGGAGGTGGAGAGGAGCGGGGTGAGAGTTAGAGAGGGGAGAGAGAGAATGGGGAAGGGGAGATAAATGGGGCGAGAGAGGGGGGGCAGTGGTGGGGATAGAAGTAGGCGAGAGAGCGAGTGAGAGAGGAAAAGGGAAAGAGAGAGAGACGGGGATAAAGACAGGGGGAGTGAGGTTGAGTAGAGAGACTGCGAAAGAGGAGAAGATAGAGACAGGGGAGGGAAAGGAAAGAGGAGGGGAGGGAGAGGGGGAAATAGAGAGGGGGAGTAGTGAGAGAGGGAGGGAGAGGTAGGTGATGGGAGAGGCGGGGAGATAGAGCGGGGGAGAGAGAGTGAGGGCGGAGAGAGAGATGGGGAGCTATTGAGAGGGGGGGAGGGAGACGTGGAGCGTGGGGAGAGGAACGGGGTGAATGGAGAGGAAGAGAACGGGGAGAGGGGGAGAGAGAGGACAGTGAGAGAGAGAGAGAGGGGCGAAGCGAGAGAGTGGAGGCGGAGAGAGAGAGTGGAGAGATGG
>CAUPSL010000321.1:0-53153 GCA_963514005.1 Raja brachyura
GTTGTACAGGGGACCCTGGTGAGACCACACCTGGAGTATTTTGTGCAGTTTTGGCCTGTTGGCCTCCATAACAAGAGGAGTTGAGTACAGGAACAGGGAGGTCCTTCTGCAGTTGTACAGGGCCCTGGTGAGACCACACCTGGAGTATTGCGTGCAGTTTTGGCCTTCATAACAAGAGGAGTTGAGTATAGGAGCAAAGAGGTCCTTCTGCAGTTGTACAGGGCCCTGGTGAGACCACACCTGGAGTATTGTGTGCAGTTTTGGCCTGTTGGCCTTCATAACAAGAGGAGTTGAGTACAGGAACAGGGAGGTCCTTCTGCAGTTGTACAGAGCCCTGGTGAGACCACACATGGAGTATTGCGTACAGTTTTGGCCTTCACAACAAGAGGAGTTGAGTACAGGAGCAAAGAGGTCCTTCTGCAGTTGTACAGGGCCCTGGTGAGACCACACCTGGAGTATTCCGTACAGTTTTGGTCTCCTAATCTGAGGAAGGACGTCCTTGCCATAGAGGGAGTACAGAGAAGGTTCACCAGACTGATTCCTGGGATGGCAGGACTTTCATATGAAGAAAGACTGGATAGACTCGGCTTGTACTTGCTAGAATTTAGAAGATTGAGGGGGGATCTTATAGAAACGTACAAAATTCTTGAGGGGTTGGACAGGCTAGATGCAGGAAGATTGTTCCCAATGTTGGAGGGGGGTCCAGAACAAGGGGTCACAGTTTAATGATAAGGGGGAAGTCTTTTAGGACCGAGATGAGAAAAACATTTTTCACACAGAGAGTGGTGAATCTGTGGAACTCTCTGCCACAGAAGGTAGTTGAGGCCAGTTCATTGGCTATATTTAAGAGGGAGTTAGATGTGGCCCTTGTGGCTAAAGGGATCAGGGGGTATGGAGAGAAGGCAGGTATGGGATACCGAGTTGGATGATCAGCCATGATCATATTGAATGGCGGTGCAGGCTCGAAGGGCCGAATGGCCTCTACTCCTGCACCTGTTGTCTATGTTTCTATTGTATGATCTATGGGGCAAAGTGTTTCCAAACCTGCGCAGGTTTGCACCTGGTGTGTTGCCCACTCCTCATTTGAAGGAGGGTGCAGTTAGTGCCGAGTGATGCTCTACCTAGAGCTTTAGTACTAGTGCTACATCCAGACCTAGACCGCAGCTCGTAGCCAGCCCGCAGCTGTCCGAACTCGAAGGGAATTCTAAAATCTACCGGCGAGTTCATCTTGTGTTTGCAAGAAATAGGGTGGGGATGGGGGTAAAAGGAGCCAATGAATAATAGTGATGTAATATCAAGGTGTGTGTGTGTGCGTGTGCGTGCGCGCGTGTGTGTGCGCGTGTGCGCGTGTGTGTGTGTGTGTGTGCGTGTGCGTGTGCGTGTGCGTGTGCGTGTGTGTGTGTGTGTGTGTGTGTGTGTGTGTGTGTGTGAAACCGCAGCACCTTCCCCCCCGCAAACGCGCGTTGGGGGAACAGACCGAGCGGGTCTGCACTGTCGTATCCCAACAAAACCAGGGCTGTGGATAACATACAAAATGAAATGAATGGGTCTGAGCCTGACAGGATTATTCTCCTGTTTAAGAAGGAACTGCAGATGCTGGACAATCGAAGGTAGACAAAACTGCTGGAGAAACTCAGCGGGTGCGGCAGCATCTATGGAGCGAAGGAGATAGGCGACGTTTCGTGCCGAAACCCTTCTTCAGACTTATTCTCCTATAAGCTATATCCTATAGATAGCACTAGTCGTGGCGATCCCTCGAGGCCAAGGATGATGGTCGACGTTCTGTTGTTTTTATGGACTCTCAGGTGGCTGATGAGTCCAATCCTGGCTTTGAAAGTTCTTCGGCATTCAGGACGGGTAATTCCAGATGCTTTGGTTGTTGCGGCCCCTCTTTCCGATTTCTTCTCATTCTGCGCATCCCTTGGCTTCGAAGGTCGCTGTTCTTTCTTGGATGATAGAGTTACCTGACCCTGGCATTGGTGTCCCAATTAGAAACATAGAAATTAGGTGCAGGAGTAGAGGCCATTCGGCCCTTCGAGCCTGCACCGCCATTCAATATAATCACGGCTGATCATCCAACTCAGTATCCCGTACCTGCCTTCTCTCCATACCCCCCGATCCCCTTAGCCACAAGGGCCACATCTAACTCCCTCTTAAATATAGCCAATGAACTGGCCTCAACTACCTTCTGTGGCAGAGAGTTCCAGAGACTCACCACTCTCTGTGTGAAAAAAGTCCTTCTCATCTCGGTCCTAAAGGATTTCCCCCTTATCCTTAAGCTGTGACCCCTTGTCCTGGACCTCCCCAACATCGGGAACAATCTTCCTGCATCTAGCCTGTCCAACCCCTTAAGAATTTTGTAAGTTTCTATAAGATCCCCCCTCAATCTCATAAATTCTAGAGAGTATAAACCGAGTCTATCCAGTCTTTGTTCATATGGAAGTCCTGACATCCCAGGAATCAGTCTGGTGAACCTTCTCTGCACTCCCTCTATGGCAATAATGTCCTCTCTCAGATTTGGAGACCAGAACTGTACGCAATACTCCAGGTGTGGTCTCACCAAGACCCTGTACAACTGCAGAAGGACCTCTTTGCTCCTGTACTCAACTCCTCTTGTTGTGAAGGCCAACAGGCCAAAACTGCACACAATACTCCAGGTGTGGTCTCACCAGGGCCCTGTACAACTGCAGAAGGACCTCTTTGCTCCTGTACTCAACTCCTCTTGTTGTGAAGGCCAACAGGCCAAAACTGCACACAATACTCCAGGTGTGGTCTCACCAGGGCCCTGTACAACTGCAGAAGGACCTCTTTGCTCCTGTACTCAACTCCTCTTGTTGTGAAGGCCAACAGGCCAAAACTGCACACAATACTCCAGGTGTGGTCATAGACAACAGGTGCAGGAGTAGAGGCCATTCGGCCCTTCGAGCCTGCACCGCCATTCAATATGATCATGGCTGATCATCCAACTCAGTATCCTGCACCTGCCTTCTCTCCATACCCCCTGATCCCTTTAGCCACAAGGGCCAGATCTAACTCCCTCTTAAATATAGCCAATGAACTGGCCTCAACTACCTTCTGTGGCAGAGAGTTCCACAGATTCACCACTCTCTGTGTGAAAAATGTTTTTCTCATCTCAGTCCTAAAAGACTTCCCCCTTATCATTAAGCTGTGACCCCTTGTTCTGGACTCCCCCAACATCAGGAACAATCTTCCTGCATCTAGCCTGTCCAACCCCTCAAGAATTTTGTACGTTTCTATAAGATCCCCCCTCAATCTTCTAAATTTCAGCGAGTACAAGCCGAGTCTATCCAGTCTTTCTTCATATGAAAGTCCTGCCATCCCAGGAATCAGTCTGGTGAACCTTCTGTGTACTCCCTCTATGGCAAGGACGTCCTTCCTCAGATTAGGAGACCAAAACTGTACGCAATACTCCAGGTGTGGTCTCACCAAGGCCCTGTACAACTGCAGAAGGACCTCTTTGCTCCTGTACTCAACTCCTCTTGTTGTGAAGGCCAAAACTGTACGCAATACTCCATGTGTGGTCTCACCAGGGCTCTGTACAACTGCAGAAGGACCTCCCTGTTCCTGTACTCAACTCCTCTTGTTATGAAGGCCAACAGGCCAAAACTGCATGCAATACTCCAGGTGTGGTCTCACCAGGGCCCTGTACAACTACAGAAGGACCTCTTTGCTCCTATACTCAACTCCTCTTGTTATGAAGGCCAAAACTGCACGCAATACTCCAGGTGTGGTCTCACCAGGGCCCTGTACAACTGCAGAAGGACCTCTTTGCTCCTGTACTCAACTCCTCTTGTTGTGAAGGCCAACAGGCCAAAACTGCACACAATACTCCAGGTGTGGTCTCACCAGGGCCCTGTACAACTGCAGAAGGACCTCTTTGCTCCTGTACTCAACTCCTCTTGTTGTGAAGGCCAACAGGCCAAAACTGCACACAATACTCCAGGTGTGGTCTCACCAGGGCCCTGTACAACTGCAGAAGGACCTCTTTGCTCCTATACTCAACTCCTCTTGTTATGAAGGCCAAAACTGCACGCAATACTCCAGGTGTGGTCTCACCAGGGCCCTGTACAACTGCAGAAGGACCTCTTTGCTCCTGTACTCAACTCCTTTTTGCTATGAAAGCTAATTCAGGACGGGTAATTCCAGATGGTAGATCGGGCTTTGGTTTTTGCAGCCCCTCTTTCCGTTTTCTTCTCATTCTGCGCATCCCTTGGCTTTGAAGATGGTTTCTTGTCCCTGGCATTGGTGTTCCAATTGTCGATGTCAATTGCACATTTCTTCACGCTGGCTTTTATTTATTTTATTTTTTTATTTTTAATGAAGGGGGAAATTAATAGAAAGAACTAATAAGAGAAATTAATATAATAATATAAATAGAAAATCAATAATGTGAGGGGAGTTTTAAACATTCTGTACTGCGTTGGAGATCTATCAGTGATCTATTATATATGATTCTTCATCCATTCCCCGTCCAGGTTTCAGTCAGGCCCTCGAACCGAGCCCGTTTGTCCCTTTAGATAATCAATAAATGGAGACCATGTTCCTCTAAAAAGACCGCTCCCTCCGCAACTCCCTCGTCAATTCTTCCCTTCCCTCCCGCTCCACCCCTTCCCCGGGCACTTTCCCTTGCAACCGCAAGAGATGCTACACTTGTCCCTTCACCTCCCCCCCCCTCCACTCCTTTCAGGGACCCAAGCAGTCCTTCCAAGTCCGACAGAGGTTCACCTGCACCTCCTCCAACCTCATCTACTGCATCCGTTGCTCCAGATGCCGGCTGGTCTACATCGGTGAGACCAAGCGGAGGCTGGGCGATCGTTTCGCCGAACACCTCCGCTCGGGTCCGCAATAACCGACCCGACCTCCCGGTGGCTCAGCACTTCAACTCCCCCTCCCACTGCGTATCCGGCCTCTCGGTCCTGGGCCTCCTCCACGGCCAGAGTGAGCAACACCGCAAGTTGGAGGAACAGCACCTCATATTCCGCTTGGGGAGTCTGCATCCTC
This sequence comes from Raja brachyura, assembly GCA_963514005.1. The sequence continues at coordinate 5,023 of CAUPSL010000321.1, forward strand.
TGGGCTTAAACATTGAATTTTCTCAATTCTGTTAACCCAGACTGCCTCCTCCCCTTCTCACCTCTCCCTCAGCCCTCTGGCCCTGACATTCCTTCTCCATCTCCCCCCCCCCCCCCCCCCCCCCCAGTCGCACTAGCTTCTCATTTTCACACTACAAACAGCTTACAACGGCCTGCTTCCTTTATCACCAATACTTTTTTGCATATCTTTCATTCATTGTTCCTTGTCTCTCCACATCACCGTCTATATCTCTCGTTTCCCTGATCCCTGACCAGTCTGAAGAAGGGTCTCGACCCGAAACGTCGCCTATCTCCTTCGCTCCTTAGATGCTGCTGCACCCGCTGAGTTTCTCCAGCTAATTAATTTAGAATCTGGATATAGATTTGTATTAACTACCTTCGAAATTATCTTAAACATTTCTGACCAAAAATTAGTGATTTTAATACATTTGGTAAATTAATGCGTTAGGTTGGCTTCTAGGCGTCGACATTTGTCACATATAGCAGAAACATTTGGAAAAATTCTATTTAATTTGGACTTTGAGAGATGTAATCTATGTAAAATTTTAAATTGTATCAGAGAGTGTCCATGCTGGCTTTTAAGGCGACTGAATCTCTTCTTTTGTCCGCCTCCTGGTAGTAGAGGTTTGGTAGACGCTCGTCCTCCATCCGAACAACATGACCGACCCACTCGTTGTCATCATGTACTAGATTGGGGCTCATACAATTTAAAGTTTTACACAGGGTTCATTTAAGCAAAGCCAGGCTTGCTAACATATATCCAGGGACGGACACTGGCTGTGACAGGCGCTCGTTCTCTCCAGCCAATCTAGCTCATGCATTCTGGTCTTGCCCCAAACTTAGAAACATAGAAACATAGGCAATAGGTGCAGGAGTAGAGGCCATTCGGCCCTTCGAGCCTGCACCGCCATTCAATGTGATCATGGCTGATCATCCAACTGATATGTATGGAATTGTAGTCAATGCCTTCTATGTTCTGTTGTGCTATGCAAAGAAAGATTTTCATTGTCCTGTCAGGGACACATGACAATAAACTCTTTTGACTTGACTTGACTCAGTATCCCGTACCTGCCTTCTCTCCGTACCCCCTGATCCCTTTATCCACAAGGGCCACATCTAACTCCCTCTTAAATATAGCCAATGAACTGGCCTCAACTACCTTCTGTGGCAGAGAATTCCACAGATTCACCACTCTCTGTGTGAAAAATGTTTTCCTCATCTCGGTCCTAAAGGATTTCCCCCTTATCCTTAAGCTGTGACCCCTTGTTCTGGACTCCCCCAACATCGGGAACAATCTTCCTGCATCTAGCCTGTCCAACCCCTTAAGAATTTTGTAAGTTTCTATAAGTTCCCCTCTCAATCTCCTAAATTCTAGAGAGTATAAACCGAGTCTATGCAGTCTTTGTTCATAAGACAGTCCTGACATCCCAGGAATCAGTCTGGTGAACCTTCTCTGCACTCGCCATCTTAGTTGGTCGACCCCAGATAGCTCTAGTGAATGGTTAGACAAAAATGCTGGAGAAACTCAGCGGGTGAGGCAGCATCTATGGAGCGAAGGAAATGGGTGACGTTTCGGGCCGAGACCCTTCTTCAGACTGATGTGAGGGTGGGGGTGGGGGGGCGGGAAGAAGAAAGGAAGAGGCGGAGACAGTGGGCTGCGGGAGAGGTGGGAAGGGGAGGAGAAAGCAGGGACTACCTGAAATTGGAGAAGTGAATGTTCGTACCGCTGGGGTGTAAACTACCAGGACGAAATATGAGGTGCTGGTCCTCACTCTGGCCATGGAGGAGGCCCAGGACTGAAAGGTCAAATTCAGAATGGGAGGGGGCGTTGAGTCTGTGAAATTCTCTGCCTCAGAGGGCGGTGGAGGCCGGTTCTCTGGATGCTTTCAAGAGAGAGCTAGATGGGGCTCTTAAAGATAGCGGAGTCAGAGGATACGGGGAGAAGGCAGGAACGGGGTACTGATTGGGGATGATCAGCCGTGATCACATTGAATGGCGGTGCCGGCTGGAAGGGCCGAATGGCCTGCTCCTGCACCTATTGTAAGAGCTAGATTTAAGAGGGTTAGATGTGGCCCTTGTGGCTAAAGGGATCAGGGGGTATGGAGAGAAGGCAGGTACAGGATACTGAGTTGAATGATCAGCCGTGATCACATCGAATGGCGGTGCTGGCTTGAAGGGCCGAATGGCCTCTACTCCTGCACCTATTTTCCTATGTTTCTAAAGATAGCGGAGTCAGGGGATATGGGGAGAAGGCAGGAACGGGGAACTGATTGGGGATGATCAGCCGCGATCACATAGAATGGTGGTGCTGGCTCGAAGGGCCGAATGGCCTCTTCTCCTGCACCTATTGTCTATTGAAATGCTGAGCCACCAGTGTAATGCATCGGTCAGTGCAGCTTGGGGCGAAATCTGCGCTGTCTATCCTTCTCTCTTCATTCCCACGAGCGATGGCTCATCACATTAAACTTGCAAGGTTTGAGTTACAGTGGTGCAGGTGCAAGGTATGGTATTTCCCCAACATCAAGCCAGGGGAAACTTCATCAGATTAAGTTACACTTGCCTACGGGTTTCACCGTTCTCTACTCACGCAAGTCTAAACTATCACTGGGCTTAACCATATAACAATTACAGCACGGAAACAGGCCCTCTCGGCCCTTCCAGTCCGTGCCGACCATTTATTTTCCCCTAGTCCCATCTACCTGCACTCAGACCATACCCCTCCATTCCCTTCCCGTCCATATACCTATCCACTTTACTTTTAAATGTTAAAATCGATCCTGCCTCCACCACTTCTGCTGGAAGATCATTCCACACAGCCACCACTCTCTGAGTAAAGACGTTCCCCCTCATGTTACCCCTAAACTTCTGTCCCTTAATTCTCATGTAGGCGCTGCAGCATCAATGGTTCTTACAGCCAAGAAGGAACTCGCTATGAAAACATGGAGGGGACGGGGGACACAATATGCACACACACACTCACGCACACACACGCACACACACACACTCACGCACACACACACTCACACACACACACGCACACACACACACACACACACACGCACACACACTCACACACACTCACACTCACACGCACACACGCACACACGCACACACTCACACTCACACACACACACACACACACACACGCACACACACTCACACACACGCACACACTCACACTCACACACACGCACACAGGCATGCACACACACACACACGCGCACACACACACATTCACACACACACTCACACACACACTCACACACACACTCACACACGCACACACACACATTCACACACACACTCACACACACACTCTCACACACACACATACACGCGCACACACACACACACACACACAGCAACATAGAAACATAGACAATAGGTGCAAGAGTAGAGGCCATTTGGCGCTTCGAGCCTGCACCGCCATTCAATATGATCATGGCTGATCATCCAACTCAGTATCCCGTACCTGCCTTCTCTCCATACCCCCTGATCCCTTTAGCCACAAGGGCCACATCTAACTCCCTCTTAAATATAGCCAGTGAACTGGCCTCAACTACCCTCTGTGGCAGAGAGTTCCAGAGACCCACCACTCTCTATGTGAAAAAAGTCCTTCTCATCTCGGTCCTAAAGGATTTCCCCCTTATCTTAAGCTGTGACCCTTTGTCCTGGACCTCCCCAACATCGGGAACAATCTTCCTGCATCTAGCCTGTCCAACCCCTTAAGAATCTTGTAAGTTTCTATAAGATCTCCTCTCAATCTCCTAAATTCTACAGTATAAACCGAGTCTATCCAGTCTTTGTTCATAAGACAATCCTGACATCCCAGGAATCAGTCTGGTGAACCTTCGCTGCATCTAAGGAGCGAAGGAGATAGGCGACGTTTCGGGCCGAGACCCTTCTTCAGACAGCTTTCTACGCTGACTGATTTGTTTGATCAGGTCTGTAGACGGGTCTCGACCCGAAACGCCGCCTATTTCCTTCGCTCCATAGACGCTGCCTCACCCGCTGAGTTTCCCCAGCATTTTTGTCCACCTTTGATTTTTCCAGCATCTGCAGTTCTTTCTGAAAACAAAACGATTTGTTAAACAAACTGAGCGGGCAAGATCATCTCTGACCCCTCTCACCCTGGCTACAAACTCTTTGAATCACTTCTCTCTGGAAGGCGACTCCGGGCTGTCGAAGCTTCCACAGCCGGACATAAACACAGTTTTTACCCACGAGTAGTTGCTCTACTCAACAGCCAAAAATAACCATATAACAATTACAGCACGGAAACAGGCCACTCGGCCCTTCCAGTCCGTGCCCACCATTCATTTTCCCCTAGTCCCATCTACCTGCACTCAGACCATACACCTCCATTCCCTTCCCGTCCATATACCTATCCACTTTACGTTTAAATGTTAAAATCGATCCTGCCTCCACCACTTCTGCTGGAAGATCATTCCACACAGCCACCACTCTCTGAGTAAAGAAGTTCCCCTTCATGTTACCCCTAAACTTCTGTCCCTTAATTCTCAAGTCATGCCCTCTTGTTTGAATCTTCCCTACCCTCAATGGGAAAAGCTTATCCACATCAATTCTGTCTATCCCTTTCATCATTTTAAAGACCTCAATCAAGTCCCCCCTTAACCTTCTGCGCGCCAAAGAATAAAGACCTAACTTGTTCAACCTTTCTCTGTAACTTAGTTGCTGGAACCCAGGGAACATTCTAGTAAATCTCCTCTGTACTCTCTCTATTTTGTTGACATCCTTCCTATAATTAGGCGACCAAAATTGGACACCATACTCCAGAATTAGTCTCACCAATGGAAAAAATCTGTAGCCTCCCTTTGATCTGGTATTTTGTTGGTTCACATGCTTGATCAATGGTGTTTTATCATTCGTAACTGTCACAGTACGTCATGTTGTTACTTGTGGGCGGAGCTCCAAGGCAAATTCCTTGTAAAATTTGGTGGCAAAAATAGGAAAACCGACTACTATCTAAATGGAGGCCGATTAGGAAAAGGGGAGATGCAGCGAGACCTGGGTGTCATGGTACACCAGTCATTGAAAGTAGGCATGCAGGTGCAGCAGGCAGTGAAGAAAGCCAATGGTATGTTAGCTTTCATAGCAAAAGGATTTGAGTATAGGAGCAGGGAGGTTCTACTTCAGTTGTACAGGGTCTTGGTGAGGCCACACCTGGAGTATTGCGTACAGTTCTGGTCTCCAAATCTGAGGAAGGACATTATTGCCATAGAGGGAGTGCAGAGAAGGTTCACCAGACTGATTCCTGGGATGTCAGGACTGTCTTATGAACAAAGACTGCATAGACTCGGTTTATACTCTCTAGAATTTAGGAGATTGAGAGGGGATCTTATAGAAACTTACAAGATTCTTAAGGGGTTGGACAGGCTAGATGCAGGAAGATTGTTCCCGATGTTGGGGAGGTCCAGGACAAGGGGTCACAGCTTAAGGATAAGGGGGAAATCCTTTAGGACCGAGATGAGAAGGAATTTTTTCACACAGAGAGTGGTGGGTCTCTGGAACTCTCTGCCACAGAGGGTAGTTGAGGCCAGTTCATTGGCTATATTTAAAAGGGAGTTAGATGTGGCCTTTGTGGCTAAAGGGATCAGGGGGTATGGAGAGAAGGCAGGTACGGGATACTGAGTTGGATGATCAGCCATGATCATATTGAATGGCGGTGCAGGCTCGAAGGGCCGAATGGCCTCTACTCTGCACCTAATTTCTATGTTTCTATGTATGTGAATACTTGGCCAATAAACTTACTTACTTATCTGAAGGGTCCTGACCCGAAACCTCATCTGTCCATTCCCTTTAGAGCTATACTGTGGGAACAGGCCCTTTGTCCCAACAAGTACACACTGACCAGACCAGCAATCACCCCGTATACTAGCTTACAATGGCCTGTTTAAGTCAAACAAGTCAAACAAACTTTATTGTCATTTAGAAATACATTGATATATGCAGTTCCAAACGGAATTACGTTGCATTTGGCTCCACGTGCAACACGATAATTAACAGTGGGGTAAAATGGATAAAAGGATAAATAGACAACGGTGGCAGCCCATTACATGGCATTCAAGAGTCTGATGGCTCGTGGGAAGAAGCTGTTGCAGAACCTTGATGTTCTGCTCCTTATGCTGCGGTATCTTTTGCCCGAGGGCAGCAGAGTGAACAGTCCGTGATGGAGATGTGTGGGGTCTTTTATAATACTGCTGGCCTTAGACACGCAACGTTTGGTCGCAATATCCCCGATTGAGGGGAGAGAGGTCCCGATCATTTTTTCCACTGTCCTCACCACTCTCTGCACGGACTTCCAGTCGGAGGCTCTACAGTCCCCAAACCAGACAGAGATACAGCTGGTCAGAATACTCTCTATGGTGCCCCTGTAGAAAGTGGTGAGGATGGGATGGGGGAGGTGAGCTCTTCTCATCCGGCGCAGAAAGTGCAACCGCTGCTGCGCTCTCTTAACTGTTGATGAGATGTTATTCGACCAGGTCAGACTGTTAGTGATCTGCACCCCCAGGAACTTAGTGCCACTGACCACCTCCACATCGCTGTCATTGATGTGAAGTGGTGTGGGACTGTGCCGGTTTTTCCTGAAGTCGACGATGACCTCCTTTGTTTTTCCGACATTCAGGATCGGAGTTAGAGGGAGTTAGATGTGGCCCTTGTGGCTAAAGGGATCAGGGGGTATGGAGAGAAGGCAGGTATGGGATACTGAGTTGGATGATCAGCCGTGATCATATTGAATGGCGGTGCAGGCTCGAAGGGCCGAATGGCCTCTACTCCTGCACCTATTGTCTATGTTTCTATGTTAACTCTTCGACTAACTCTTCTCCACCCCCCCCCCTCGGGCCCTGGCATTCCCTCTCTCTCTATCTCTCCCCCACCCAAGTCTCATTTTCACACTACAAACAGCTTACAATGGCTATACTCACTCTATACTCATGAATGCATAGTCGGGCCCTCTCTCTCTCTCTCCCCCACCCAAGTCTCATTTCCACACTACAAACAGCTTACAACGGCCTGTTCCCTTTATCATCGATACTTTTTTGCATATCTTTCATTCATCGTTCTTTATCTCTCCACATCACCGTCTATATCTCTCGTTTCCCTGATCCCTGACCAGTCTGAAGAAGGGTCTCGACCCGAAACGTGGCCTATCTCCTTCGCTCCTTCGATGCTGCTGCACCCGCTGAGTTTCTCCAGCCTTTTGTGTGACCCCGTATACTAGCCTACACACACTAGGGACAATTTTACAACTTACCAAATCCAATTAAACTACAAAAGTGTATGGCTTTGGTGTATGGGACGAAATTGGAGCCCTTGGAAAAAACACATAGAAACATAGACAATAGGTGCAGGAATAGAGGCCATTCGGCCCTTCGAGCCTGCACCGCCATTCAATATGATCATGGCTGATCATCCAACTCAGTATCCCGTACCTGCCTTCTCTCCATTCCCCCTGATCCCTTTAGCCACAAGGGCCACATCTAACTCCCTCTTAAATATAGCCAATGAACTGGCCTCAACTACCTTCTGTGGCAGAGAATTCCACAGACCCACCACTCTCTGTGTGAAAAATGTTTTCCTCATCTCGGTCCTAAAGGAATTCCCCCTTATCCTTAAACTGTGACCCCTTGTCCTGGACCTCCCCAACATCGGGAACAATCTCCCAGCATCTTGCCTGTCCAACCCCTTAAGAATTTTGTTCGTTTCTATAAGATCCCCCCTCAATCTTCTAAATTCTAGCGAGTACAAGCCGATCATGGCTGATCGTCCCCAATCAATAACCCGTGCCTGCCTTCTCCCCATATCCCTTGACTCCACTAGCCCCTAGAGCTCTATCTAACTTTCTCTTAAATCTCATGTGACAAAGTACCACTGAATCATTCTTCCCCTCCCTCCACCTTTCTAACACTAATATTCTACACCTGCCCCTGTTCTAAATTCCAGCGAGTACAAGCCGAGTCTATCCAGTCTTTCCTCATACGGAAGTCCTGCCATCCCAGGGACTCCACATGGGACTCTAGGTTTTATCTGGAAAAAATGTTATATGCAAAGTCATATGTAATAGAAACTGAATTTGACCTTTCCAGTCAAAAATACACCCATCATGGACTTCAGTTTACTACAGTAAGGGAAGCATAGACAAGGGATGTGGTGGCACTGGAGAAAGTGCCTAAAAAACAAACAATATTAAAAGATCTTAAATTGAAATGTTTATGATACAAAAATGCAGTATTTTCTGGGCATCGCAAGTATTATTGTTCTCTGCTATTTTGCATTCAAACCATTTGTGTAAGCATTGAAGGCGTGTGGGAAAGGCCTTTGTGATCAGATTAACAGTGTTCTGTGGATGATTCTGCAGCTTGCTGGAATAGTGCAGACATTAGATAAGGGGGTGTCGCTGTCAAAGCTGACAGAGTGGCTTGGGGTTGGTCACACATGATGAAGGTTTTGCAGGAAAAGCAATTCTACTAAGAGCTCTGTGAAGCAGAGAATAGCGCACAAAACCACAACCTCATCTACTGCATCCGTTGCTCCAGATGCCAGCTGATCTACATCGGTGAGACCAAGCGGAGGCTGGGCGATCGTTTCGCCGAACACCTCCGCTCGGTCCGCAACAACCAACCCGACCTCCCGGTGGCTCAGCACTTCAACTCCCCCTCCCGTTCCGTATCCGTATCCGACCTCTCGGTCCTGGGCCTCCTCCACGGCCAGAGTGAGCAACACCGCAAGTTGGAGGAACAGCCCCTCATATTCCGCTTGGGGAGTCTGCATCCTCTGGGCTTGAACATTGAATTTTCTCAATTCTGTTAACCCTGGCTGCCTCCTCCCCTTCCCACCTCTCCCTCAGCCCTCGGGCCCTGGCATTCCCTCTCTCTCTCTATCTCTCCCCCACCCAAGTCTGATTTTCACACTACAAACAGCTTACAATGGCTATACTCACTCTATACTCATGAATGCATAGTCGGGCCCTCTCTCTCTCTCTCTCCCCCACCCAAGTCTCATTTCCACACTACAAACGGCTTACAATGGCTATACTCACTCTATACTCATGAATGCATAGTCGGGCCCTCTCTCTCTATCTCTCCCCCACCCAAGTCTCATTTCCACACTACAAACAGCTTACAATGGCTATACTCACTCTATACTCATGAATGCATAGTCGGGCCCTCTCTCTCTATCTCTCCCCCACCCAAGTCTCATTTCCACACTACAAACAGCTTACAACGGCCTGTTTCCTTTATCATCGATACTTTTTTGCATATCTTTCATTCATCGTTCTTTATCTCTCCACATCACCGTCTATATCTCTCGTTTCCCTGATCCCTGACCAGTCTGAAGAAGGGTCTCGACCCGAAACGTCGCCTATCTCCTTCGCTCCTTAGATGCTGCTGCACCCGCTGAGTTTCTCCAGCATTTTATGTGTAACCCCCGAGTTTCTCCAGCATTTTATGTACCCCAATGAAGGAGGAAGTGCTGGTGAATCTAATGTGAACTACAATTCCCATAATACCTGGCAGAGTCCTCTGACCCTCTTAAAGGTGAATTTGTGTTGTTTCCTTTTTAAACAAAAGCCTCATTTGATTGTAATGGAGTGAACTAAACTGAAAATGGTTTATTTTTCACTCCTGGGTTTAAAATATGAATGTTTTGTGGTTTTCTTTTGCTGCCTACATTTCCCAGAGTGCAGTGGGGAGGGAGGGGGGATCCGGCGCATGCGCGTTGTGCGCAAGGCCCCGTCGCCTTGGTGATCGCGGCCTACAGTGGAGGTGGAGAGTGAAGCCTGGGCCTCTCGTAGTGGGAACCGCCCTTCCTGGGGCACTCCAGCCCCTCACACCCTGAATCCTCGCTCTGTTGCCCCCAGCAGCACCACGAGAAACTGTTTTAGTTTATTTTTTTCAAGAAATAACCATTTCTTAAAAGTGAAACCCTTCTAAAACGAGATTTCTCAGATTTCTCCCCCTTTTTTCTAGTTTTGTCTCCTGAAATCCTTTAAAAAACATAGAAGACCGGAGATTTCTCAGATTTCTCCCCCCTTTTTCAACTTTACAACTTTTTTCTACGCTGTGGCCGACTTAAAAGGCTTTGCCTCGCTGCGGGGGATTGAGAGGGGATTGCACTCATTCCGAGTCGGATTTAAGCTCCCGTTGCCATCGCCAGTCGAAGAAAACGAATTCCCGGGTTTCCAGGTGGCTTCTCTTCGCCGCGGGGGATTGAGAGGGCATTTCACTCATTCCGAGTCGGATTTAAGCTCCCGTTGCCATCGCCAGTCGGAGAAGAAATTCCGCGGGGGATTGAGAGGGGATTGCACACGTTCCGAGTCGGATTTAAGCCTCCGTTGCCATCGCCAGTCGAAGAAGCAATTCTGCGGGGGTTTGAGAGGGGATTGCACTCGTTCGGAGTCGGATTTAAGCTCCCGTTGCCATCGCCAGTCGAAGAAAACAAATTCCCGGGCTTCCAGGTGGCTTCGCTTCGTCGCGGGGGATTAAGAGGGAATTGCACTCATTCCGAGTCGGATTTAGAGGGGATTGCACACGTTCCGAGTCGGATTTAAGCCTCCGTTGCCATCGCCAGTCGGAGAAGCGAAGGCGATTCCCGGGGTTGCAGGAACTCTCCGGGAAATCCAGGTGAAAAGGCCGGAATTCCAGGACTTGGCCTCGTTTTGGGAGCATCTCGCGGGGAGCGCTTGGCCGGGAGTTGGTGCGTTTTTTTTTTCCCCTGCCACCTCTGACCGCACGGCGGCTCCATTGAGGTCGGGCGTTCGCCCACTTCCACCCCCCCCCCCCCCGGAGTCGAAAAACCCTCAAGATCCCGGTCGTCTCGGCGTGGGGATGCCCATGGAGGTAAAATGGCCGTTCCCCAGCCGGCGAGGGCTAAGCTGGACGGTTACAAGCGCTCTGGTCACTGGGCTGGTCGGAGTCTACAGTCGCATTTGGACCAGTGAGTATGAACAAGATAGGTCTTTATTCTTTGGAGCGCAGAAGGTTAAGGGGGGAAACATAGAAACATAGAAAATAGGTGCAGGAGTACAGTGGATTCTGCTGCGGGGGGGACGTTTCATGTTAAATCTGTTAGGGAGGTTTCACGGCAGTCGGGTCACGACCCGTGACCCGTACTGTTGCCACGCTACGCCAAGTGGAGTACACGCGATGAACTGCAGGTAAACACTGGCCATTGTCTCCAGCGTAGCGGGCCCGTTAAAAACCCGCCGAAATCGTCAATTTTTGCGCTGTAAATAATTATGGAATTCGGGATAAGCGTGAGAGACATTTAGTAGCAATGTTACAACATTTTGAGATTTTAAAAATCAAGTCTGCAATTTATCCCGTCAGATAAAGCATAAAAATAAGTTTAATTTGACACCTAATTCACTTTCATATCTTCAGTATTAAGAAAGTTATGGCCATTTTCATACTCGGAAATTAGCATCTTGTTCCCCATTGCCTTTCAATTGACTTAACTCAAAAGCTGTGATCTGGATCAGTTAAAAGCCCATAACTTTCTTAAAAATTAAGAGAACTCAATGAAATTTTCAGTTATTATAGATTGAAGCATTCTAAAACAAATATGAAACAATCTTACTTGGATGACCTGAAATTAAAGCATATAATTAGTTAGTTATCTAATTGTAGCTAATTACAAAATTCAATGAGTAGATCTAAACATCTATCCATTTCTTAAGAAAAGATAAACTTTTTTTAAATTGCCTAAGTGTCCAAATAACATTCACACAATAATCCACAATATAACATAATTTTTAAATCTAATTTTCATGAATTTCTGGGCCAAATGGAAGGAATTTAGTGTTTAATGCCTGTATATTAATGGCCATTTAAATCAACTAGCGAGTGGGTTTTAGTGGAATGCGGTGGATTGGAACATTGCGGTTTGCGGTGAAGTCGGGAGGAAAAATACTGTTGGTTCATACATTTTTTTTGGACCCCATTTCGCAACATGAAAATGTGATTAAAGCCTCCCGAAAAACCAACTTTTAATATAAAAATAAACTGTGTACCTTTTTTTCTCCCCTACGCAAAATCCTTCCCGTTGTCGGCGCTCACGGCTTTTGAAGGTGATTTTTAAATTACTCTAGATAATAAATAATCTAGTGTAATTTAAAAATACCTTCATTAATGAAATGTCGGAGCGGTTTTTCTTCCGCAACGGAATCACCCGATTTGCCCAGTCTGCGGAAAAACGGCACTTTAAGCCCGCCCCCCTCTGAAAGGCGCCAAAGTCACGCACACGGGGAGCGGCAGAACTGCAGCGCTGCTCAAGGTAAGTTTTGTAACATACCTACATTTATCCTACTTCAGAATTCCAAAAGTGAGGAGAAATGACGGTAGATAGAAGCGAGAGCTGAAGGGACAACAACAGCCAGAGTGGTAAATCTGGCTGTAAAATGTTTTAATCGCCCATGGTTCTCAAGTGGGTTTTTACATACAAAAAGAAAACGCCTCTGAACCAAAATTTTACAGCCAGATTTATCACTTTGGAGACTTTTTAAATACCAAAGAAATCAAGAAAAAACACAAAAAAAGGCCTCACTGTTGATGAAATGCAGCGAGCAAACGCGATAATCCCCAATATTTTCAATCCCGCTATCTGCACGGCCAATGTTCGCCAAGCACTTTAGCCGTTGTCGTTCCTTCAGCTCTTGCTTCCCTTTACCTTCATTTTGCTTCCATATAACATATAACCATATAACAATTCCAGCACGGAAACAGGCCCTCTCGGCCCTTCCAGTCCGTGCCGACCATTTATTTTCCCCTAGTCCCATCTACCTGCACTCAGACCATACCCCTCCATTCCCTTCCCGTCCATATACCTATCCACTTTACTTTTAAATGTTAAAATCGATCCTGCCTCCACCACTTCTGCAGGAAGATCAGTTTGGAATTCTGACGTCGGGTACGTGTCTCTCACGCTTACCCCGGCCTCCACAATTTTTAACGGCGCAAAAATCCAACATTTTTGGCGTTTTTTTAACAGGTAGGAAAGTACGCGTTTCTTGCATTAATAACGTACCGGAAGTTACGGATGTCCTCCACATCGTTTGAGCGGCTCCGTGCGTCAAGCCCTATGACCCAGTGACCTTACGTGCAAACCCCCTATAGTGTATTGTGTCTTTTTTTAATTTTAATTTTATATAAATGTATGGAAATCTAATTTCTTCTCTGTAAAGCACTTTGGCGTCAACGTGATTTGATTTAAAAAGTGCTATACAAATAAAAACTACTTACTTACTTACTAGGAGTAGGCCATTCGGCCCTTCGAGCCTGCACCTCCATTCAATATGATCATGGCTGATCATCCAACTCAGTATCTCGTACCTGCCTTCTCTCCATACCCCCTGATCCCTTTAGCCACAAGAGCCACATCTAACTCCCTCTAAAATATAGCCAATGAACTGGCCTCAACTACCTTCTGTGGCAGAGAATTCCACAGATTCACCACTCTCTGTGTGAAACATGATTTTCTCATCTCGGTCCTAAAAGACTTCCCCCTTATCCTTAAACTGTGACCCCTTGTTCTGGACCTCCCCAACATCGGGAACAATCTTCCAGCATCTAGCCATGCCAACCCCTTAAGAATTTTGTAAGTCTCTGTAAGATCCCCCCTCAATCTTCTAAATTCTAGCGAGTACAAGCCGAGTCTATCCAGTCTTTCTTCATATGGAAGTCCTGCCATCCCAGGAATCAGTCTGGTGAACCTTCTCAGTACTCCCTCTATGGCAAGAATGTCTTTCCTTAGATTAAGAGACCAAAACTGTACGCAATACTCCAGGTGTGGCCTCACAAAGACCCTGGACAACTGCAGTAGAACCTCCCTGCTCTTGTACTCAAATCCTTTTGCTATGAATGCCAACATACCATTCGCTTTCTTCACTGCCTGCTGCACCTGCATGCCTACTTTCAATGACTGGTGTACCATGACACCCAGGTCTCGTTGCATCTCCCCTTTTCCTAATCGGCCACCATTCAGATAATAGTCTGCTTTCCTGTTTTTACCAGCAAAGTGGATAACCTCACATTTATCCACATTATACTGCATCTGCCAAACATTTGCCCACTCACCCAACCTATCCAAGTCACCTTGCAGCCTCCTGGCATCCTCCTCACAGTCAACAGGAAGGTGTTTACAAAATGTGTAGGATGAATTGCAGATGTCCGTATATCGCTCCCCTCGAGTCTGTCCAAGGACCCCGTCGTTGATTGAAGATGAGGCAGAGGTTCCCACCGGTACTGTACCCCAGTTTAGAACGGAGACGAGGAAACACTTTTTCTCACAGAGAGTTGTGAGTCTGTGGAATTCTCTGCCTCAGTGGGCGGTGGAGGCCGGTTCTCTGGATGCTTTCAAGAGAGAGCTAGATAGGGCTCTTAAAGATAGTGGAGTCAGGGGATATGGGGAGAAGGCAGGAACGGGGAACTGATTGGGGATGATCAGCCGTGATCACATTGAATGGCGGTGCTGGCTGGAAGGGCCGAATGGCCTCTACTCCTGCGTCTATTGTCTATTGTTATATACACACCCCCGTCCCCACCGGTACTGTACCCCAGTGTTAGACAATAGACAACAGGTGCAGGAGTAGAGGCCATTCGGCCCTTCGAGCCAGCACCGCCATTCAATGTGATCATGCTTACAAGGTTAATTCCCGGGATGGTGGGACTGTCATATGCTGAGAGAATGGAGCGGCTGGGCTTGTACACTCTGGAGTTTAGAAGGATGAGAGGGGATCTTATTGAAACGTATAAGATTGTTAAGGGCTTGGACACGCTAGAGGCAGGAATCATGTTCCCGATGTTGGGGGAGTCCAGAACCAGGGGCCACAGTTTAAGAATAAGGGGTCGGCCATTTAGAACGAAGACGAGGAAACACTTTTTCTCACAGAGAGTTGTGAGTCTGTGGAATTCTCTGCCTCAGAGGGCGGTGGAGGCCGGTTCTCTGGATGCACGTTCAAGAGAGAGCTAGATAGGGCTCTTAAAGATAGCGGAGTCAGGGGATATGGGGAGAAGGCAGAGAGTGGTGGGTCTCTGGAACTCTCTGCCACAGAGGGTAGTTGAGGCCAGTTCATTGGCTATATTTAAGAGGGAGTTAGATGTGGCCCTTGTGGCTAAGGGGATCAGGGGGTATGGAGAGAAGGCAGGTACGGGATACTGAGTTGGATGATCAGCCATGATCACATTGAATGGCGGTGCTGGCCCGAAGGGCTGAATGGCCTCTACTCCTGCGTCTATTGTCTATTGTCCTTTCTCCCTCTGCAGAATACATGAACAGGCTGCTGGTCCACAACAAGGAGGATCTATACGAGGCCATCGAGCGACGGCCGCAAGGCAAACCACTCCTCACCGTGGCCAACCATCAGTCCTGCATGGATGACCCACACATCTGGGGTGAGATTCTCACCGCGGCCTGTCCCTGTCCGTCTGCCTGTCCCCACTGCCCATCCTCTACCAAGATTCACGCTGCACGACTCGATAACATCACTGCTGGGCAAAGACACTGGGCGGGAGAGGCAGGAATCCTGTCTTGTCTGGAACTTGTGTGTGTAGGATGTGTGTGTGTGTGTAGGATGTGTGTGTGTGCGTTTAGAGTGTGTATGTCTGTAGTGTGTGTGTGTGTTTAGAGTGTGTATGTCTGTGGTGTGTGTGTGTGTTTAGAGTGTGTATGTCTGTAGTGTGTGTGTGTGTGTGTTTAGAGTGTGAATGTCTGTAGTGTGTGTGTGTTTAGAGTGTGAATGTCTGTAGTGTGTGTGTGTGTCTAGTATGTGTGTGTGTGTGTGTTTAGAGTGTGAATGTCTGTAGTGTGTGTGTGTGTGTGTGGTTAGAGTGTGAATGTCTGTAGTGTGTGTGTGTGTGTGTGTAGTTAGAGTGTGAATGTCTGTAGTGTGTGTGTGTGTGTGTTTAGAGTGTGTATGTCTGTAGTGTGTGTGTGTGTGTTTAGAGTGTGAATGTCTGTAGTGTGTGTGTGTGTTTAGAGTGTGAATGTCTGTAGTGTGTGTGTGTGTGTGTTTAGAGTGTGAATGTCTGTAGTGTGTGTGTGTGTGTGTTTAGAGTGTGTATGTCTGTAATGTGTGTGTGTTTAGAGTGTGAATGTCTGTAGTGTGTGTGTGTGTGTGTGTTTAGAGTGTGTATGTCTGTAGTGTGTGTGTGTGTGTTTAGAGTGTGTATGTCTGTAGTGTGTGTGTGTGTGTGTGTGTGTGGTTAGAGTGTGTATGTCTGTAGTGTGTGTGTGTGGTTAGAGTGTGAATGTCTAGTATGTGTGTGTTTAGAGTGTGTATGTCTGTAGTATGTGTGTGTTTAGAGTGTGTATGTCTGTAGTATGTGTGTGTGTGTGTGTTTAGAGTGTGAATGTCTGTAGTGTGTGTGTGTGTGTGTTTAGAGTGTGTATGTCTGTAGTGTGTGTGTGTGTGTGTTTAGAGTGTGAATGTCTGTAGTGTGTGTGTGTGTGTGTTTAGAGTGTGAATGTCTGTAGTGTGTGTGTGTGTGTGTGTTTAGAGTGTATGTCTGTAGTGTGTGTGTGTGTGTGTTTAGAGTGTGTATGTCTGTAGTGTGTGTGTGTGTGTGTTTAGAGTGTGTATGTCTGTGGTGTGTGTGTGTTCAGAGTGTGTATGTCTGTGGTGTGTGTGTGTGTGTTTAGAGTGTGTATGTCTGTGGTGTGTGTGTGTGTATCTGTGTGAGTGACTGTGCTCGCGTGTGTGTGTGTATGTGTGTAGCGTGGGTGTGACTGTGTGTAGTGTGTAGAAACATAGAAACATAGACAATAGGTGCAGGAGTAGAGGCCATTCGGCCCTTCGAGCCTGCACCACCATTCAATATGATCATGGCTGATCATCCAATTCAGTATCCTGTACCTGCCTTCTCTCCATACCCCCTGATCCCTTTGGCCACAAGGGCCACATCTAACTCCCTCTTAAATATAGCCAATGAACTGGCCTCAACTACCCTCTGTGGCAGAGAGTTCCAGAGACCCACCACTCTCTGTGTGAAAAATGTTTTTCTTATCTCGGTCCTAAAAGACTTCCCCTTTATCCTTAAACTGTGACCCCCTGTTCTGGACTTCCCCAACATCGGGAACAAGTTTCCTGCATCTAGCCTGTCCAACCCCTTAAGAATTTTGTAAGTCTCTATAAGATCCCCCCTCAATCTTCCAAATTCCAGCGAGTACAAGCCGAGTCTATCCAGTCTTTCTTCATATGAAAGTCCTGACATCCCAGGAATCAGTCTGGTGAACCTTCTCTGTACCCCCTCTATGGCAAGAATGTCCTTCCTCAGATTAGGAGACCAAAACTGTACACAATACTCCAGGTGTGGTCTCACCAAGGCCCTGTACAACTGCAGGGCCCACAGTGTCCCACTGCCGAGTTTGCCCTCGACTCATACTCACATCATGGCCGACACATGGTCCTGTAACTCTCCTTCATGCTCAAAAGAAGTTCCCGTGTACTCGAGGCCTCAGTTTGGTCGAGGAGTATTTTTTAGCTGAAAATTGTCCACGACTAAATCTTGGTCGGCATGGATAAATAGACAATAGGCGATAGGTGCAGGAGTAGGCCATTCGGCCCTTCGAGCCAGCACCGCCATTCAATGTGATCACGGCTGATCATCCCCAATCAGTACCCCGTTCCTGCCTTCTCCCCATATCCCCTGACTCCACGACCCGAGTAGCAGCAGTCAAATACGGGACAAGGGAGGTCCCGTACGGGACAAACCGATTTGGAGGCCAGTGTACGGGATGTCCCGGCTAATACCGTTACAGTTGGCAACCTTGGCTGTGTCCCTAAACTAAACTAAACCTGTCTTGTGCCTCCTTCCAGGTGTCTTGGAACTGAAGCATTTGTGGAGGATTAGGAAAATGAGATGGTGAGTCTCGGAACTGCCTTGCTGTTTACTCTGTCCCGTCCCGTCACACACACACACACCCGGGGTCAGATACAGAGTGAAGCTCCCTCTACACCGACACCATTAGGGTTGCCAACTGTAACGGCATTAGCCGGGATATCCCGTACATTGGCCTCTAAATTGGTTTGTCCCGTACGGGACCGCCCTTGTCCCGTATTTGACCGCTGATACTCTGGACTGTCGGGTCGGAGCGCCGCGTCCGGCCCCCGCCTCACCCGTCCCGACGTAGTGCAGCCTGTGGAGTGCAGCAGCAGCAGCAGCAGCAGCACCTCGCACAGGCAGGTGGGACAATAGACGTCTTAACCTACCTGATCTCCCGGTGGCTCAGAATTCCCGACTCTCCCTCCCATTCCCAATCTGACCTTTCTGTCCAGGGCCTCCCCCATTGTCAGAGTGAGGCCCAGTGCAAATTGGAGGAACAGCACCTCATATTTCGCTCAGGTAGCTCACACCCCAGCGGTATGAACATTGACTTCTCTAACTTCAGATAGCTTTCTCTCTCCATCCCCTCCCCCTCCCCAGTTCTCCCACTAAGTCTTACGCAAAGATCTTAAGAACTTACAAAATTCTTAAGGGGTTGGACAGGCTAGATGCAGGAAGATTGTTCCCGATGTTGGGGAAGTCCAGGACAAGGGGTCACAGCTTAAGGATAAGGGGGAAGCCTTTTAGGACCGAGATGAGAAAATCATTTTTCACACAGAGAGTGGTGAATCTGTGGAATTCTCTGCCACAGAAGGTAGGTGAGGCCAGTTCATTGGCTATATTTAAGAGGGCGTTAGATGTGACCCTTGTGGCTAAAGGGATCAGGGGGTATGGAGAGAAGGCAGGTACAGGATAATGAGTTGGATGATCAGCCATGATCACATTGAATGGCGGGGCAGGCTCGAAGGGCCGAATGGCCTCTACTCCTGCACCTATTTTCTATGTTTCTATCCTCGTAAAAATCAAAGTTATTTGGTAAGAATCTTCTCCTCATTTTCAGAATTATAATTTAACACAAACTGTTCTCCCGCAACGTTGATTACACTGCGAGTCGGGTCGGGTCCGGTTACTAAAATGGCCGACATTCCGCTCCGTTGTGTACTGCAATGGAGCAGAATGTTGGCCATTGTAGTAACCGGACAGCCCATTTTAGTCAGCCCATTGCATTTAGCAGGAGCGTTCTATCTTGCTCCGCTATAGGATTTTTTGTGTTACTGTCTCCGACTACATTCTATCTCTGTCCCGCCCCCTCCCCTGACATCGGTCTGGAGCAGGGCCTCGACCCGAAACGTCGCCCGTTCATTCTCTCCAGAGACGCTGCCCGTCCCGCTCCAGCGAGTTACTCCAGCGTTTTGTGTCCACCTTCGATTAAACCAAATCTCTCCCGACCTCAGGACACCCGCTGCAGCCGACATCTGTTTCACCAAAGAACTGCATTCCCGATTCTTCAGCCTTGGGAAATGTGTCCCGGTTTGCCGAGGTAAGTGCGGGGAGAGGGATCGCGGGAGGGGGCAGTGTGACAGGGGCTGGATCGACGTCAATGGCGATACAGTCATGAGCTCATACGAGCAGAATTAGGCCATTCGGCCCATCAAGTCTACTCCGCCATTCAATCATGTGCTGATCTATCTCTCCCTCCCAACCCCATGCTCCTGCCTTGCGAGGGGGATCTTATTGAAACATGTAAAATTATGTAAGGGTTTGGACACGCTAGAGGCAGGAAACATGTTCCCGATGTTGGGGGAGTCCAGAACCAGGGGCCACACACACACACAGTTTAAGAATAAGGGGTCGGCCATTTAGAACGGAGACGAGGAAACACTTTTTCTCACAGAGAGTGGTGAGTCTGTGGAATTCTCTGCCACAGAGGGCGGTGGAGGCCGGTTCTCTGGATGCTTTCAAGAGAGAGCTAGATAGGGCTCTTAAAGATAGCGGAGTCAGGGGATATGGGGAGAAGGCAGGAACGGGGATGGCAGGACTTCCATATGAAGAAAGACTGGATAGACTCGGCTTGTACTCGCTAGAATTTAGAAGATTGAGGGGGGATCTTATAGAGACTTACAAAATTCTTAAGGGGTTGGACAGGCTAGATGTAGGAAGATTGTTCCCAATGTTGGGGAGGTCCAGGACAAGGGGTCATAGCTTAAGGATAAGGGGGAAGTCTTTTAGGACCGAGATGAGAAGGACTTTTTTCACACAGAGAGTGGTGAGTCTGTGGAATTCTCTGCCACAGAAGGTGGTTGAGGCCAGTTCATTGGCTTATATTTAAGAGGGAGTTAGATGTGGCCCTTGTGGCTAAAGGGATCAGGGGAGTATGGAGAGAAGGCAGGTACGGGATACTGAGTTGGATGATCAGCCGTGATCATATTGAATGGCGGTGCAGGCTCGAAGGACCGAATGGCCTCTACTCCTGCACCTATTTTCTATGTTTCTATGAATGGCGGTGCAGGCTCGAAGGGCCGAATGGCCTACTCTTGCACCTATTGTCTATTGTGATTAAAGAAGGAACTGCAGATGCTGGAAAATCGAAGGTAGACAAACGTGGTGGAGAAACTCAGCGGGTGCAACAGCATCTATGGAGCGAAGGAAATAGGAGTGAAGAAGGGTTTCGGCCTGAAACGTCGCCTATTGCCTTCGCTCCATAGATGCTGCTGCACCTGCTGAGTTTCTCCAGCACTTTTGTCTATCGTCTACTCTCCCCATAACCCCTGGCACCCGCACTAATCAATAATCTATCTATCTATCTATCTCGGCCTTAAAATATCCAGACTTTCTCCATCATGGTCTGGTTTGGCTCGTTCACCAAGCACGTCACCCGGAGGCTGCAGCGAATCGTCCGGTCAGCTGAGAAGGTTGTTGGCTGCAACCTTCCCTCCGTTCACAAACTAACTGTACACTGCAAGGGCCAGGAAGCGAGCGGGGAAGATCATCTCTGACCCCTCTCACCCTGGCCACAAACTCTTTGAATCACTTCCCTCTGGAAGGCGACTCCGGACTGTCAAAGCTGCCACAGCCAGACACAAAAACAGTTTTTATCCACGAGTAATTGCTCTACTCAACAGCCAAAGATCTGTAGCCTCCCTTTGATCTGTTATTTTGTTGGTTCGCATGCTTGATCAATAACCATATAACAATTACAGCACGGAAACAGGCCTTCTCGGCCCTTCCAGTCCGTGCCGACCATTTATTTTCCCCTAGTCCCATCTACCTGCACTCAGACCATACCCCTCCATTCCCTTCCCGTCCATATACCTATCCACTTTACTTTTAAATGTTAAAATCGATCCTGCCTCCACCACTTCTGCTGGAAGATCATTCCACACAGCCACCATTCTCTGAGTAAAGAAGTTCCCCCTCATGTTACCCCTAAACGTCTGTCCCTTAATTCTCATGCCATGCCCTCTTGTTTGAATCTTCCCTACCCTCAATGGGAAAAGCTTATCCACGTCAACTCTGTCTATCCCTTTCATCATTTTAAAGACCTCAATCAAGTCCCCCCTTAACCTTCTGCGCTCCAAAGAATAAAGACCTAACTTGTTCAACCTTTCTCTGTAACTTAGTTGCTGGAACCCAGGCAACATTCTAGTAAATCTCCTCTGTACTCTCTCTATTTTGTTGACATACTTCCTATAATTAGGCGACCAAAATTGTACACCATACTCCAGAATTGGTCTCACCAATGCCTTGTACAATTTTAACATTACTTCCCTACTCCTATATTCAATGCTCTGATTTATAAAGGCCAGCACACCAAAAGCTTTTTTTACCACCCTATCTACTTGCGATTCCACCTCCAGGGAACTATGCACAGTTATTCCTAGATCCCTCTGTTCCACAGCATTCCTCAATTCCCTACCATTTACCATGTACGTCCTATTTTGATTTGTCCTGCTAAGATGTAAACTCTGTCTATCCCTTTCATCATTTTAAAGACCTCAATCAAGTCCCCCCTTAACCTTCTGCGCTCCAGAGAATAAAGACCTAACTTGTTCAACCTTTCTCTGTAACTTAGTTGCTGGAACCCAGGCAACATTCTAGTAAATCTCCTCTGTACTCTCTCTATTTTGTTGACCCCGTTCCTGCCTTCTCCCCATATCCCCTGACTCCACTATCTTTAAGAGCCCTTTCTAGCCCTCTCTTGGAAGCTTCCAGAGAACCGGCCTCCACCGCCCTCTGAGGCAGAGAATTCCACAGACTCACCACTCTCTGTGAGAAAAAGTGTTTCCTCGTCTCCGTTCTCCATCTTCTTTCGTGTGGCGTGCACGGCCTAAAGTTGTTGGGGAACTTGTTCTATTTGATCTTCAGTTTGTGCACGTTGTCGAGTTGATTGCATTCGTCGAAACCGGGCGGACCACATGAAGGTTGCAATCTTATACCCCCCTCGTCTCCGTTCTAAATGGCTTACTCCTTATTCTTAAACTGTGTGTGTGGCCCCTGGTTCTGGACTCCCCCAACATCAGGAACATGTTTCCTGCCTCTAGCGTGTCCAAATCCTTAACAATCTTATATGTTTCAATGAGATCCCCTCTCATCCTTCTAAACTCCAGAGTGTACAAGCCCAGCCGCTCCATATGACAGTCCCGCCATCCCGGGAATTAACCTGGTGAACCTACGCTGGGCTCCCTCAAAAGCAAGAATGTCCTTCCTCAAATTAGGGGACCAAAACTGCACACAGTACTCCAGGTGTGGTCTCACCAGGGCCCTGTACAACTGCAGAAGGACCTCTTTGCTCCTGTACTCAACTCCTCTGGTTATGAAGGCCAACAGGCCAAAACTGCACACAATACTCCAGGTGTGGTCTCACCAGGGCCCTGTACAACTGCAGAAGGACCTCTTTGCTCCTGTACTCAACTCCTCTTGTTATGAAGGCCAACAGGCCAAAACTGCACACAATACTCCAGGTGTGGTCTCACCAGGGCCCTGTACAACTGCAGAAGGACCTCTTTGCTCCTGTACTCAACTCCTCTTGTTATGAAGGCCAACAGGCCAAAACTGCACACAATACTCCAGGTGTGGTCTCACCAGGGCCCTGTACAACTGTAGAAG
This sequence comes from Raja brachyura, assembly GCA_963514005.1. The sequence goes on from CAUPSL010000321.1 coordinate 27,992, forward strand.
GACCTCTTTGCTCCTATATTCGACTCCTCTTGTTATAAAGGCCAACAGGCCATTGGCTTTCTTCATTGCCTGCTTATATGTTTCTATGAGATTTTATTTCTGCCTGCAATGCTCTGTTGTGCTGCAGCAAGCAAGAATTCCATTGTCCTCTCTGGGACACAAGACAATAAAACCCTCTGGACTTGACTCTATCCAGGGCACTGCGGGGAAGGGGAAACACTGAGTAAGGAGAATTCATGGCGGTGTCTTCTTCCCTCAGGTGACGGTGTTTATCAGAAAGGCATGGACTTCTTGCTGGAGAAACTGAACCATGGAGACTGGGTCCACTTCTTTCCAGAGGGTAAGTTCTCCATTTGTTCCTCTTTACCGCTGACGGTATCTTTACCTAACTTGAGACCTAAACTTGAGAACGGACGGTCTTGTTATTGAGGGAGTGCAGCGTAGGTTCCCTCTGCAATTGGACCCTCGACTTCCTCATTCACCGACCACAGTCTGCCCGTATTGGTGGAAATGTGTCAGACTCGATAACAATCAGCACGGGAGCACCTCAGGGCTGCGTGCTCAGACCCCCCCTGCTGTACTCACTCTAGACTCATGACTGCGTAGCCTGGTCATAGTGCGAACTCCATCATCAAGTTCGCTGACGACGCCACTGTTGTGGGACGTATCACTGATGGGGACGAGGCAGAGTATAGAAGAGAGATCGAGCGACTGTCCATATGGTGCCAGCACAACAACCTGGTCCTCAACGCCAGCAAAACCAAGGAACTGAGTGTGGACTTTGGAAGGAGTAGGATGGGGACCCACAGTCCCGTTTATATCAACGGGGCGATGGTTGAAAGGGTCAAGAGCTTCAAATTCCTGGGCGTGCACATCTGTGAAGATCTTTCCTGGTCCAAGGACACTGATGCAATTATTAAGAAAGCTCATCAGCGCCTCTACTTCCTGAGAAAGAAGATTACGGAGAGTCGGTTTGTCAAGGAGGACTCTCTCTAACTTCTACAGGTGCACAGTAGAGAGCTTGCTGACCGGTTTGGTTCGGCAACTTGAGAGCCCTGGAGAGGAAAAGACTACAAAAAGTAGTAAACACTGCCCAGTCCATCATCGGCTCTGACCTCCCTTCCATCGAGGGGATTTATCACAGTCGCTGCCTCAAAAAGGCTGGCAGCATCATCAAGGACCCACACCACCCTGGCCACACACTCATCTCCCCGCTACCTTCAGGTAGAAGGTACAGGAGCCTGAAGACTGCAACGTCCAGGTTCAGGAATAGCTACTTCCCCACAGCCATCAGGCTATTAAACTCGGCTCGGACAAAACTCTGAACATTAATAACCCTTTATCTGTTATTTGCACTTTATCAGTTTATTTATTCATGTGTGTATATATTTATATAACGGTATATGGACACACTGATCTGTTCTGTAGTCAATGCCGTCTATGTTCTGTTGTGCTCAAGCAAAGCAAGAATGTCATTGTCCTGTCAGGGACACATGACAATAAGCTCTCTTGAATCTTGAGGTTCACCAGGTTAATTCCCGGGATGGCGGGACTGTCATACGATGAAAGCATGGATCGACTGGGCTTGCATTCACTGGGATTTAGAAAGATGAGAGGGGATCTTATAGAAACATGTACAATTCTTCAGGGCCTGTCTGATGAAGGGTCTCGACCCGAAACGTCACCCATTCCTTCTCTCCAGAGACGCTGCCTGTCCCGCGGAATTATGTCTATCTCCCATCTTTAATCAGACCTCATCTTGCACAAAAGATAGACACAAAAAGCTGGAGTAACTCAGCGGGACAGGCAGCATTTTAGAAACATAGAAACATAGACAATAGGTGCAGGAGTAGGCCATTCGGCCCTTCGAGCCTCCACCGCCATTCAATATGATCATGGCTGATCATCCAACTCAGTATCCTGTACCTGCCTTCTCTCCATACCCCCTGATCCCTTTAGCCACAAGGGCCACATCTAACTCCCTCTTAAATATAGCCAATGAACTGGCCTCAACTGCCTTCTGTGGCAGAGAATTCCAGAGACTCACCACTCTCTGTGAAAAATGTTTTTCTCATCTCGGTCCTAAAAGATTTCACCTGTATCCTTAAACTGTGACCCCTTGTTCTGGACTTCCCCTTCTGTGGCAGAGAATTCCACAGATTCACCACTCTCTGTGTGAAAAGAAAAATGTTTTGCTCATCTTGGTCCTAAAAGACTTCCCCCTTATCCTTAACCAAGACCCCTTGTTCTGGACTTCCCCAACATCGGGAACAATCTTCCTGCATCTAACCTGTCCAACCCCTTAAGAATTTTATAAGTTTCTATGAGATCCCCCCTCAATCTTCTAAATTCCAGCGAGTACAAGCCGAGTCTATCCAGTCTTTCCTCATATGGAAGTCCTGCCATCCCAGGAATCAGTCTGGTGAACCATCCCTGTACTCCCTCTATGGCAAGAATGTCTTTCCTCAGATTTAGAGACCAAAATTGTACGCAATATTCCAGGTGTGGTCTCACCAAGACCCTGTACAACTGAAGTAGAACCTCCCTGCTCCTATACTCAAATCCTTTTGCTATGAAGTCCAACATACCATTGGCTTTCTTCACTGCCTGCTGCACCTGCATGCCTACTTTCAATGACTGGTGTACCATGACACCCAGGTCTCGTTGCATCTCCCCTTTTCCTAATCTGCCACCATTCAGATAATAGTCTACTTTCCTGTTTTTGCCACCAAAGTGGACAACCTCACATTTATCCACATTATACTGCATCTGCCATGCATTTGCCCACTCACCCAGCCTATCCAAGTCACCTTGCAGCCTCCTAGCATCCTCCTCACAGCTAACACTGCCCCCCAGCTTCGTGCCATCCACAAACTTGGAGATGTTGCATTCAATTCCCTCGTCCAGATCATTAATGTATATATTGTGTGTTTATCTTCGGTTTAAACCAGCATCTGAAGTTCCTGCCTATTCAAAATTCTTAAGGTATTGGACAGGCTAGATGCAGAAAAAAATGTTCCTGATGTTGGGCGAGTCCAGAATGAGGGGTCACACACAGTTTAAGAATAAGGGGTCGTCCGTTTAGGACTGAAATGAGGAGAAACTTTTCCACCCAGAGAGTTGTGTGAATCTGTGGCCATTTAGGACTGAGATGAGGAGAAACGTTTCCACCCAGAGAGTTGTGTGAATCTGTGGCCATTTGGGACTGAGATGAGGAGAAACCTTTCCACCCAGAGAGTTGTGAATCTGTGGAATTCTCTGCCTCAGATTCCCTCTCGTCGCCCCTCATTCCTTGTCTGCTCTCTCCCTCTCTAATTCTGCGCTCTCCTCTTTTGCAGGGAAGGTCAACATGACACAGGAGCACATGAGACTGAAATGGGGTGAGTATCGATCTCTCGATTCTTGCTATTGAGGGAGCCCAGCGTAGGTTCACCAGGTTAATTCCCGGGATGGCGGGTCTGTCACATGCTGAGAGAATGGAGCGGCTGGGCTTGTACACTCTGGTGTTTAGAAGGATGAGAGGGGATTTTATTGAAACATATAAGATTGTTAAGGGTTTGGACACGCTAGAGGCAGGAAACATGTCCCCGATGTTGGGGGAGTCCAGAACCAGGGGCCACACACACACACAGTTTAAGAATAAGGGGTCGGCCATTTGGAATGGAGACGAGGAAACACTTTTTCTCACAGAGAGTTGTGAGTCTGTGGAATTCTCTGCCTCAGAGGGCGGTGGAGGCCGGTTCTCTGGATGCACGTTCAAGAGAGAGCTAGATAGGGCTCTTAAAGATAGCGGAGTCAGGGGATATGGGGGAGAAGGCAGGAACGGGGAACTGATTGGGGATGATCAGCCATGATCACATTGGATGGCGGTGCTGGCTCAAAGTGCCGAATGGCCTTCTCCTGCACCTATTGTCTAGTGTCTATTGAGTTGATGCCTCACAGCGCCAGAGACCCAGGTTCGATTCCGACCACTGGCGCTGTCTGTACGGAGTCTGCACGTTCTCCCCATAACCTGCGTGGGTGTCATCTGAACCTTCCAGTTTCCTCCCAAAATGGCTCTTGGGATGACTCAGTAGAGTCATAGAGTGATACAGTGTGGAAACAGGCCCTTCGGCCCAACTTGCCCATACTGGCCAACATGCCCCATCTACACTAGTCCCACCTGACTGCGTTTGGCCCATATCCCTCCAAACCCGTCCTATCCATGTACCTGTCTAACTGTATCTTAAACGTTGGGATAGTCCCCAGCCTCAACTACCTCCTCCGGCAGCTCGTTCCATACACCCACCACCCTCGAAAAGTGTGGAAAAAGTTACCCCTCAGATTCCTATTAAATCTTTTCCCCTTCACCTTGAACCCGTGTCCTCTGGTCCTCGACTCTGGGCAAGAGACTCTGCCCGATCTATTCCCCTGGTGATTTTGTACATCTCTATAAGATCGCCCCGCATCCTCCTGCGCTCCAAGGAATAGAGACCCAGCCCTGCCCCGACCTCTCCCTGTAGCTCAGGCCCCTCAAGTCCCGGCAACGTCCTCGTAAATCTTCCCCGAGCCCTTTCCAGCTCGACGGCATCTTTCCTGTAACACGGTGCCCAGAACTGAACACAATACTCTAAACGGGGTCTCGCCAACGTCTTGTACACCTGCGACGTGACCTCCCCGACTTCTATATCTAGTTTGTGATTTGTGCCGTATTTTCCTGCAGGGATCGGAAGACTTATCACCGAGTGCTCGTTGAATCCCATAGTGCTTCCGCTCTGGCATGTGGGTGAGTGCCAGAAGAGGGGTGGGGGGGGGTGGGGGGGGGGGGGTGGGGGGGGGGTGGGGTAGTACATACCCCAAGAAGGCGCAGTGGTAGAGTTTCCGCCTTACAGCGAATGCAGCGCCGGAGACCCGTGTTCCATCCCGACCGCAGGCGCTGCCTGTACGGAGTTTGCACGTTCTCCCCCCCCCCCCCGCGCGACCTGCGTGGGTTTTCTCCGAGATCTTCGGTTTCCTCCCACTCTCCAAAGACGTGCGGGTTTGTGGGTTAGTCGACTCGGTGTAAATGTACAAATTGTCCCTGGAGGGTGTCAATGTGCGGGGACCCGGTGGGCCGAAGGGCCCGTTTCCGTGCTGTACCTCTAAACTAGTGGACACATCCTCTCCACATGCAGCGCGACCTGGGTGTCATGGTACACCAGTCTTTGAAAGTAGGCATGCAGGTGCAGCAGGCAGTGGAGAAAGCCAATGGTATGTTAGCTTTCATAGCAAAAGGATTTGAGTATAGGAGCAGGGAGGTTCTACTTCAGTTGTATAGGGTCTTGGTGAGACCACACCTGGAGTATTGCGTACAGTTCTGGTCTCCAAATCTGAGGAAGGACATTATTGCCATAGAGGGAGTGCAGCGAAGGTTCACCAGACTGATTCCTGGGATGTCAGGACTGTCTTATGAACAAAGACTGCATAGACTCGGTTTATACTCTCTAGAATTTAGGAGATTGAGAGGGGATCTTATAGAAACTTACAAGATTCTTAAGGGGTTGGACAGGCTAGATGCAGGAAGATTGTTCCCGATGTTGGGGAGGTCCAGGACAAGGGGTCACAGCTTAAGGATAAGGGGGAAATCCTTTAGGACCAAGATGAGAAGGAATTTTTTCACACAGAGAGTGGTGGGTCTCTGGAACTCTCTGCCACAGAGGGTAGTTGAGGCCAGTTCATTGGCTATATTTAAGAGGGAGTTAGATGTGGCCCTTGTGGCTAAAGGGATCAGGGGGTATGGAGAGAAGGCAGGTACGGGATACTGAGTTGGATGATCAGCCATGATCACATTGAATGGCGGTGCAGGCTCGAAGGGCCGAATGGCCTCTACTCTGCACCTATTGTCTATGTTTCTATGTCCACGTTCTCCACAGATGTTGCCTGACCCGCTGAGTTACTCCAGTACTCCCTATTGTGTGCAGTTTTGGTCCCCTAATTTGAGGAATGGCCTCTACTCCTGCACCTATTTTTCTATGTTTCTACTCACAACAAGCCAAAGAAACGTTCTAGACTACAGTATAATATATATAACATATAACCATATAACCATGACAGCACGGAAACAGGCCCACTCGGCCCTTCCAGTCCGTGCCGACCATTTATTTTCCCCTAGTCCCATCTACCTGCACTCAGACCATACCCCTCCATTCCCTTCCCGTCCATATACCTATCCACTTTACTGTTAAATGTTAAAATCGATCCTGCCTCCACCACTTCTGCAGGAAGCTCATTCCACACAGCCACCACTCTCTGAGTAAAGAAGTTCCCCCTCATGTTACCCCTAAACTTCTGTCCCTTAAGTCTCATGTCAGTAGGTTTGGGGTTAAACGGTCTGGTCAATAGACATGGCCACTCTCCGAAGACGTGCGGGTTTGTAGGTTAATCGACTAGGTATAAATGTAAAAATTGTCCCTCGTGTGTGTAGGATAGTGTTAGTGTGCGGGGATCGCTGGTCGACGAGGACCCGGTGGGCCGAAGGGCCTGTTTCCGCGCTGTATCTCCAAACTAGACTTAACTAAACCGTAGCCAGTCTGGAGTAACAAAACACTCTCTGCCTCTTCACAGGTTTGTGTGACGTTCTTCCAAATACCCCACCTTATTACCCTCGTCTGGGGAAGGTAAGTCAGTCCACACTCCCCCCACCACCCCCTCCTTTCTCCCCTCCCTGCTGAGCATAATATTATGCCCTTTTTTTAAAAACCGAAAATTATAGATTCAATTATTTACAATAATATGTACAGTACAAAATAAATCAAAGCAGAAATCACCTCCATCATTCATAGTCAAACTAACATTCTTCAATGCCTAGAATCATAGACAATAGGTGCAGGAGTAGAGGCCATTCGGCCCTTCGAGCCAGCACCGCCATTCAATATGATCATGGCTGATCATCCAACTCAGTATCCCGTACCTGCCTTCTCTCCATACCCCCTGATCCCTTTAGCCACAAGGGCCACATCTAACTCCCTCTTAAATATAGCCAATGAACTGGCCTCAACTACCCTCTGTGGCAGAGAATTCCACAGATTCACCACTCTCTGTGTGAAAAATGTTTTTCTCATCTCAGCCTAAAAGACTTCCCCCTTATCCTTAAACTGTGACCCTTGTTCTGGACTTCCCCAACATCGGGAACAATCTTCCTGCATCTAGCCTGTCCAACCCCTTAAGAATTTTGTAAGTTTCTATAAGATCCCCCCTCAATCTTCTAAATTCCAGCGAGTACAAGCCGAGTTTATCCAGTCTTTCCTCATATGAAAGTCCTGACATCCCAGGAATCAGTCTGGTGAACCTTCTCTCTATGGCAAGAATGGCCGACCCCTTATTCTTAAACTGTGTGTGTGGCCCCTGGTTCTGGACTCCCCCAACATCGGGAACATGTTTCCTGCCTCCAGCGTGTCCAAACCCTTAATAATCTTATATGTTTCAATGAGATCCCCTCTCATCCTTCTAAACTCCAGAGTGTACAAGCCCAGCCGCTTACATTCTCTCAGCATATGACAGTCCCGCCATCCCGGGAATTAACCTGGTGAACCTACGCTGGGCTCCCTCAATAGCAAGAATGTCCTTCCTCAAATTAGGGGAGCAAAACTGCACACAATACTCCAGGTGTGGTCTCACCAGGGCCCTGTACAACTGCAGAAGGACCTCTTTGCTCCTGTACTCAACTCCTCTTGTTATGAAGGCCAACAGGCCAAAACTGCACACAATACTCCAGGTGTGGTCCCCTCTCATCCCTCTAAACTCCCCCAGCCTGACGCCTCTCCTCTCCTCTGCTCTCCTCTCCCCAGAGAATCACCGTGTATGTCGGGAAGCCCTTCACCCTGGAGCAGCTTGTGACCCGGCTGCGTGCCGAGAATCGGTCGCCGGTCAGTACCGGGGGAGGGGCAGTGGCGTGGAGTGGGGTGGGGACGGAGGAGGGGGGAGGGGGGAGGGGGAAGGAGAGAGAGAGACAGAGACAGAGAGAGAGGCACAGAGGGAGAGAGACAGAGAGAGACAGACAGAGAGAGACAGACACAGAGAGAGACAGAGACAGAGAAAGAGAGACAGAGACCGAGGGAGAGACAGAGAGAGAGAGAGACAGAGAGTTACAGAGAGAGGCACAGAGAGAGAGAGAGAGAGAGAGAGAGAGAGAGAGAGACAGACAGACAGACAGACAGACAGACAGACAGACAGACAGACAGACAGACAGACAGACAGACAGACAGACAGACAGACAGACAGAGAGACAGAGCGAGAGACAGAGACAGAGAGAGAGAGAGAGAGAGAGAGAGAGACACTGAGAGAGAGAGAGAGAGATAGAGAGCGAGAGAGTGAGAGAGTGTGAGAGAGAGACAGAGACAGAAACAGAGACAGACAGAGAGAGAGACAGACAGAGAGACAGAGAGAGAGACAGAGAGAGAGAGACAGAGACAGAGACAGAGAGCAGATACAGGTGGGAGGGATGGAGGTGGGGGTGAGGGAGTGAAGAGGGGGGAGAGAGATTAGGGGGGAGGAGGAGAGAGGGGGGGGTTCAGTGGGAGTGACGGGGAGAGAGGGGGGGGTGAGGGAGAAAGTTGGAATGGCCCTGTGGGACAGGCTAGAGGGGCTGAATAGCCTGTTCTAGTCTTGTGGTACAGTCTAGAGGGGCTGAATAGCTTGTTCTAGCCTTGTGGGACTGTCTAGATGGGCTGAACGGCCTGTTCTAGTCTTGTGGGACAGCGTAAAGGGGCTGAATATCCTGTCCTAGCCTTGTGGGACAGTCTAGAAGGGCTGAAGGGTATGTTCTAGCATTGTGGGACAGTCTAGAGGGGCTGAAAGGCCTGTTCTAGCCTTGTGGGACAATCTAGAGGGGCTGAAGGGCCTGTTCTAGCCTTGTGTGACAGTCTGGAGGGGCTGAAGGGCCTGTTATAGCCTTGTGGGACAGTCTAGAGGGGCTGAACGCCCTGTTCTAGTCTTATGGGACAGTCTAGAGGGGTTGATGGGCTTGTTCTAGCCTTGTGGGATTGTCTAGAAGGGCTGACGGGCCTGTTCTAGCCTTGTGGGACAGTCTAGAGGGGCTGAAGGTCCTGTCCTAGTGTTGTGGGACAGTCTAGAGGGGCTGAAGGGTCTGTTCTAGCCTTGTGGGACAGTCTAGAGGGGCTGAAGGGCCTGTTCTAGCCCTGTGGTAGTCTAGAGGGGCTGATGGGCCTGTCCTAGTGTTGTGGGACAGTCTAGAGGGGCTGAAGGCCCTGTTCTAGCCCTGTATGACAGAGGCCTGCCTCACTGGCTTCTCCCCGTCTGCAGATGGAGATGCGTAAAGCGCTGACGGACCTCATCCAGGAGGAGATGTGGAAGCTGAAGGGCCTGGCGGAGGCTGCACACCAGCGATACCATGGGTCCCGTGGCCCTGGACGGCCCCAGCCCTAGCCCTAGCCCAGCAGGGCCGAACCAGGCCGGGCGGACCAGGCCCGAACCAAGCCCGGGCCCCTGGCCTCGCCCGGTAGTGCCAAACTAGGCCCAGCCCAGCCAAGCGGGCCTGAAGCTCGCCTAATCCAGCCCAGTGGAACAGGGCCCAATCAAGTAGACTTGACAGGCCGAAAGGCCTAATTTTTCCCCCCTGTGATTGATGAAATTTGGGGTACCCCTGGTGTGTCCGAGCTCTTCAATCCACAGCAACTGTTTAGCAACCATTCGGCCCATCGTCCCCGTGCCGGCTGGGGCTAAAGAGACTGCACCGCTTGTAAAACGACAACAGATTTCAGTTTGTCGCCACGGACACCAAGGTACGGAGAAAAATCTTGGGTTGTGCGCTAACCATTCTAACAGCAACGATGTGGAGGCCTTAACCTGTTCCTAGAATTGTGGAACCAAATCATCTTGTGCCGCATGTTCAGAAATGTGTTTCTTTGTCAAAATCTAATACACTGCTATCAAGGATCAGGCAGTTCTTCCAGAAATCTGTGATTTTTTAAGACCAGTATACGGTTACAAAGGTGGACAAAAATGCTGGAGAAACCGATCTACATCGGTGAGACCAAGTGGAGGCTGGGCGATCGTTTCGCCCAACACCTCCGCTCGGTCCGCAATAACCAACCCGACCTCCCGGTGGCTCAGCACTTCAACTCCCCCTCCCATTCCGTATCCGTATCCGACCTCTCGGTCCTGGGCCTCCTCCACGGCCAGAGTGAGCAACACCGCAAGTTGGAGGAACAGCACCTCATATTCCGCTTTGGGGAGTCTGCATCCTCTGGGCTTAAACATCGAATTCTCTCAATTCTGTTAACCCCTGGCTGCCTCCTCCCCTTCTCACCTCTCCCTCAGCCCTCGGGCCCTGGCATTCCCTCTCTCTCTATCCCTCCCCCACCCAAGTCTCATTTTCACACTACAAACAGCTTACAATGGCTATACTCACTCTATACTCATGAATGCATAGTCGGGCCCTCTCTCTCTCTCTCTCTCCCCCACCCAAGTCTCATTTCCACACCACAAACAGCTTACAATGGCCTGTTCCCTTTATCATCGATACTTTTTTGCATATCTTTCATTCATTGTTCTTTATCTCTCCACATCACCGTCTATATCTCTCGTTTCCCTGATCCCTGACCAGTCTGAAGAAGGGTCTCGACCAGAAACGTCGCCTATCTCCTTCGCTCCTTAGATGCTGCTGCACCCGCTGAGTTTCTCCAGCCTTTTGTGTACCCCTGCTGACATGTTTAAGAAGGAACTGCAGATGCTGGAACAATCGAAGGTAGACAAAAATGCTGGAGTAACTCAGCGGGTGAGGCAGCATCTATGGAGCGAAGGAAATAGTTATATTTTGAGATTTTAAAAATCAAGTCTGCAATTTATCCCATCAGATAAAGCATAAAAAGAAGTTTAATTTGACACCTAATTCACTTTCATATCTTCAGTATTAAAAAAGTTATGGCCATTTTCATACTCGGAAATTAGCATCTTGTTCCCCATTGCTTTTCCATTGACTTAACTCAAAAGCTGTGATCCAGGACAGTTAAAAGCCCATAACTTTCTTAAAAATTAAGAGAACTGAATGAAATTTTCAGTTATTATAGATTGAAGCATTCTGAAACAAATATGAAACAATCTTACTTGGATGACCTGAAATTAAAGCATAGAATTAGTTAGTTACCCAATTGTAGCTAATTACAAAATTCAATTACTAGATCTAAACATCTATCCATTTCTTACGAAAAGATGAACATTTTTGAATAGCCTCAGTGTCCAAATAACATTCACACAAGAATCCACAATATAACATGATTTTTAAATCTTGTTGTCATGAATTTATAGGCCAAATTGAAGGAATTTAGCGTTTAATTCCCGTAAATTAATGGCCATTTAAATCATCTTGCGAGCGGGATTTTGTGGGACGCGGTCGATTGGAACGTTGCGGTTTGCGGTGAATTTAAACCGGAAAAGTACTGCCGGTTCGTATATTTTTTTTAGTCACCTTTTTGCAACATGAGATTTTGATTAAAGGCTTCCTAAGAAGCACGCTTTTATGTAAAAATAAACCGTGTACCTTCTTTTGTCCCCTACGTGAGATCCTTCCCGTTGTCGGCGTTCACGGCTTTAGAAGATGATTTTTAATTCACTCTAGCAATTAAATTATCCAGCGCAGTTTAAACATACCTCCATAAAACAATGTCGGAGCGATTTCTCTTCAGCAACTAAACCCCCTGAGATTAATCGATTTGAATAGTCTGGAGTAAACGGCATTTTAAACCCGCCCCCCCCCCTTCTCAAAGGCGCCAAAGTCGCGCACACGGGCAATGGCAGAACTGCAGCGCCACTCAAGGTAAGTTTTGTAACCTACCTAGAAATAGGTGACGTTTCGGGTCCAGTAGGGTCATCCAAAATATTCCAAATGGAATTTAAACTGGAGGGAGGACTTAACCATATAACCATATAACAATTACAGCACGGAAACAGGCCTTCTCGGCCCTTCCAGTCCGTGCCGACCATTCATTTTCCCCTAGTCCCATCTACCTGCACTCAGACCATACCCCTCCATTCCCTTCCCGTCCATATACCTATCCACTTTACTTTTAAATGTTAAAATCGATCCTGCTTCCACCACTTCTGCAGGAAGAGCATTCCACACAGCGACCACTCTCTGAGTAAAGAAGTTCCCCCTCATGTTACCCCTAAACTTCTGTCCCTTAATTCTCATGTCATGCCCTCTTGTTTGAATCTTCCCTACCCTCAATGGGAAATGCTTATCCACGTCAACTCTGTCTATCCCTTTCATCATTTTAAAGACCTCAATCAAGTCCCCCCTTAACCTTCTGCGCTCCAAAGAATAAAGACCTAACTTGTTCAACCTTTCTCTGTAACTTAGTTGCTGGAACCCAGGCAACATTCTAGTAAATCTCCTCTGTACTCTCTCTATTTTGTTGACATCCTTCCTATAATTAGGCAACCAAAATTGTACACCATACTCCAGAATTGGTCTTACCAATGCCTTGTACAATTTTAACATTACATCCCTACTCCTATATTCAATGCTCTGATTTATAAAGGCCAGCACACCAAAAGCTTTCTTTACCACCATATCTACATGCGATTCCACCTTCAGGGAACAGTTATTCCTAGATCCCTCTGTTCCACAGCATTCCTCAATTCCCTACCATTTACCATGTACGTCCTATTTTGATTTGTCCTGCCAAGATGTAGCACCTCACACTTATCAGCATTAAACTCCATCTGCCATCTTTCAGCCCACTCTTCCTAATGGCCCAAATCTCTCTGTAGACTTTGAAAATCTACTTCATTATCCACAGCACCAACTACCTTAGCATCATCTGCATACTTACTTATCCAATTTTCCACCCCATCATCTAGATCATTGATGTACATGACAAACAACAGTGGACCCAACAGTCTTAAGCCAGAAAGGGTTTTGGGGAAGAAAGAGCTACCTTAAAGTTAGTTGCATCTGGTTGGGTAACTATGGTAGGGTGAAGGGGAGATGCACCGAGACCTGGGTGTCATGGTACACCAGTCATTGAAAGTAGGCATGCAGGTGCAGCAGGCAGTGAAGAAAGCGAATGGTATGTTAGCTTTCATAGCAAAAGGATTTGAGTATAGGAGCGGGGAGGTTCTACTGCAGTTGTACAGGGCCTTGGTGAGACCACACCTGGAGTATTGCGTACAGTTTTGAGCTCCTAATCTGAGGAAAGACATTCTTGCCATAGAGGGAGTACAGAGAAGGTTCACCAGACTGATCCCTGGGATGTCAGGACTTTCATATGAAGAAAGACTGGATAGACTCGGCTTGTACTCGCTGGAATTTAGAAGATTGAGAGGGGATCTTATAGAAACTTACAAAATTCTTAAGGTGTTGGACAGGCTAGATGCAGGAAGATTGTTCCCGATGTTGGGGGAGTCCAGAACCAGGGGTCACAGTTTAAGGATAAGGGGGAAGTCTTTTAGGACCGAGATGAGAAAAAAAAAAATCACACAAAGAGTGGAATTCTCTGCCACAAAATGTAGTTGAGGCCAGTTCATTGGCTATATTTAAGAGGGAGTTAGATGTGGCCCTTGTGGCTAAAGGGATCAGGGGGTATGGAGAGAAGGCAGGTACAGGATACTGAGTTGGATGATCAGCCATGATCACATTGAATGGCGGTGCAAGCTCGAAGGGCCGAATGGCCTCTACTCCTGCACCTATTTTCTATGACTTGCAGTACACATCTGTCTTGATAGCTGGTATCTAAAATTGGATCAGGCCTGAAGGGTCTGAGGCCTGAAGACGGGTCTCGACCCGAACTATCACCTATGTCCAGGGGCGGAAATCCCGGGGGGGGACAGGGGGGACAGGCCCCCCCCCCCCCCCCATTTTTTGTACCAAGCTTCGACCTCTTGCCCGAACCGCGTCCCATCCGTGGCCAGGATCGCTGCCGAACCCCCACTGGACCATCCCCGTCCCCACCCGACTGCCCCCATGCCCGGTGGTCAGAGACGGGTCAGGGGTCAAGCGGCTGTTGGTTGACCCGGCGAGACAGGCAGAGTTGAGCTGCATTTAGCGCTGGATTTAGTCCCCGAAGCCTCGCGCGCGCGTGTGTGTGTGTGTGTGAGCGCGTGAGTTTGCGCGTGATGTTGCCAAGAAATTCTGTCCCCCCCTGTCCCCCCCATATTTTGATAGTGATTTCCGTCCCTGCCATATTTCCTTCGCTCCATAGATGCTGCCTCACCCGCTGAGTTCCTCCAGCATTTTTGTCTACCTTCGATTTTTCCAGCATCCGCAATTTTTTCTTAAACAATATAAAAGAACAGGCAATTACTCCAGGAATTTGTGCTTTTTTAAACTAGTATACTGCTAGAAATATATGTATCGGAACTTGGATGAGTAGCATCTCATATTTCGCAGCTTGCAGCCCAGTGGTATGAATATTGATTTCTCTAACTTCAAGTAGCCCTGGCATTCCCTCTCACTCTCTCTCTCCATCCCTCCCTCACCCAAGTCGCACCAGCATCTCGTTCTCACCCAGCAAGCAGCTAACAATGGCCTGTTTCATCATCGTTACTTTGTTTGCATATCTTTCATTCATTGTTCTTTATCTCTCCACATCACCTAGATCTCTAGTTTCCCTTATCCCTAACCAGTCATAGAGTCATAGAAATTAGGTGCAGGAGTAGAGGCCATTCGGCCCTTCGAGCCAGCACCGCCATTCAATATGATCATGGCTGATCATCCTACTCAGTATCCCGTACCTGCCTTCTCTCCATACCCCCTGATCCCCTTAGCCACAAGGGCCACATCTAACTCCCTCTTAAATATAGCCAATGATCTGGCCTCAACTACCTTCTGTGGCAGAGAGTTCCAGAGACCCACCACTCTCTGTGTGAAAAAAGTCCTTCTCATCTCGGTCCTAAAGGATTTCCCCCTTATCCTTTAGCTGTGACCCCTTCTCCTGGACCTCCCCAACATCGGGAACAATCTTACTGCATCTAGCCTGTCCAACCCCTTAAGAATTTTGTAAGTCTCTATAAGATCCCCTCTCAATCTCCTAAATTCTAGAGAGTATAAACCGAGTCTATCCAGTTTTTCTTCAAAAGACAGTCCTGACATCCCAGGAATCAGTCTGGTGAACCTTCTCTGCACTCCCTCTATGGCAATATTGTCCTTCCTCAGATTTGGAGACCAGAACTGTACGCAATACTCCAGGTGTGGTCTCACCAAGACCCTATACAACTGAAGTAGAACCTCCCTGCTCCTATACTCAAATCCTTTTGCTATGAAGTTCTTTATCTCTCCACATCACCGCCTAGATCTCTCGTTTCCCTTATCCCTAACCAGTCTGAAGAAGGGTCTCGACCCGAAAGGTCACCCATTCCTTCTCTCCGGAGATGCTGCCTGTCCCGCTGAGTTACCCTAAAGATAGACACAAAAAAGCTGGAGGAACTCAGCGGGACAGGCAGCATCTCTGGAGAGAAGGAATGGGTGACGTTTCAGGTCGAGACCCTTCTTCAGACTGGATAGGGATAAGCGAAATATGTGTCTATCCATTCCTATAAAAGTTCGGCTGCATTAAACAGAATAGTGACAGATTTTTTACGAAGATGTTGCCAGCTCTAGAGGGGGTGAGCTACAGGGGGAGACAATAGACAGTAGACAATATCCCCATATCCCCTGACTCCACTATCTTTAAGAGCCCTATCTAGCTCTCTCTTGAAAGTATCCAGAGAACCGGCCACCACCGCCCTCTGATGAGGTTGAGCAGGCCGGTTCTCTGGATGCTTTCAAGAGAGAGCTAGATAGGGCTCTTAAAGATAGCGGAGTCAGGGGATATGGGGAGAAGGCAGGAACAGGATGCTGATTGGGGATGATCACATTGAATGGCTGTGCTGGCTCGAAGGGCCGAATGGCCTTCTCCTGCACCTATTGTCTATTGGACAGGGATATGGACCAAACGCAAGGAGGCGGGACTAGTGTAGATGGCGCACGTTGGGTGGTGTGGACAAGTTGGGCCGAAGGGCCTGTTTCCATGCTGTATCACTCTCTGACTTATACTCCACCACCTTCTGTGGCAATGAATTTCACCATCCTCTGCCTTAAAAAAAATAAAGTAAATTCTAGTTGTATTTTCTTTGAAGGTACGCGTTTTTTAATTCTGATGGAGTCACACAGCACAAGTGGGGCCGAAGGGCCAGTTTTCCACTCTGCGGCCGCAGCGGGACTCGAACCCGCGGCCCCAGAGGAGCCCGTCCAGCTCATGACATCATCGAGGAGGGGGAAGGGGGAGGCGGGACTTGGGTGCCTGACGTCAAGGTGAACCAATCAGAGGCCGGGAACCAAGCACCGTCAGTGGGCGGGACGCGGTAGTTGACGGACGGGGGAAGGAGCCAATGAGCAGCAGGGGGCGGGAGCGAATTCACCAATGGGCGAGGGGGAAGGCGGGGGTTTTGAGGTGACGGACGGGGAAGGAGACCAATGGGCGCGGTGGGTGGAGAAGATCCTCCAATGGGTGGCACCAGAGGGCGGGAGAAGTGTTGTGGGATGGAACCAATCGGCGTGGTGGGCGGGGGAAGATCCACCAATGGGCGCGGTGGGCGGCACCAGTATGCGGGACATGGGCTGAGTGACGGGAGAGGGGCCAATGGGCGAGGTGGGCGGGATACGATCCTCCAATGGGTGGCAGTACATGAGTTGATGGACGTTGGATAGAACCAATGGGCGCGGTGGGCTGGAGAATATCCACCAATGGGTGGCACCAGGAGGCCGGACATGGGTTGCGTGACGGGGGTCGGAGCCAATGGGCGCGGTGGGACGGAGAAGATCCACCAATGGGCGCGGTGGGCGATATCAGGGACGGGATCTGTGTTGAGTGACGGGAGACCGGGCCAATGGGCGGCACAAAAGGGGCGGGCCATGTGTTGAGTGACGGGGCTCGTGGCCAATGGGCGGGACTGGGGGCGGGACATGGGTTGAGTGACGGGGCGCGGTGGGCGGGAGCTGGGCAGGGTCACGTTGAATGACGGGGCTCGGGGCCAATGGGGCGGCACCAGGGGGCGGGACTTGTGTTGAGTGACGGGGCGCGGTGGGCGGGAGCGGGAGCCGGGCGGCGTCACGTGACCGAGCGAGCGGCCGCTTTGACGGCAACGACGACGATGGCGGCCGCGGTCTGGCTGCTGCTCCTCGCCCTGGGATCCGCGCCGAGCGGCGGCCGCGGCACCGACCAGGTCCCGCTCCTCGCCTGGTCCACGGACGGGTGAGTGGGGGCGGGAGGGCGGGACGTGAGGGCGAATATGGAGGACAGGTTCTGAGGGGGAAATGTCGTCGAAATGAGGGGAGAATGTGAGGGGAAAATGTGGGGAAAATGATGGGAATGTTGTCAAAATGTGAGGGGAATGTGTCAGAGTATGACAGGAAAATGAGGGGAATGCTGTCAAAATGTGAGGGGAATGTGTCAGAAAATTGAGGGGAATGTTGTCAGAAATTGAGGGAAAAATGATGGGAATGTTGTCAAAATGTGAGGGGAATTTTGTCAGAGTATGACAGGAAAATGAGGGGAATGTTGTCAAAATGAGGGAAAAATGATGGGAATGCTGTCAAAATGTGAGGGGAATTTTGTCAGAAATTGAGGGAAAAATGATGGGAATGTTGTCAAAATGTGAGGGGAATGTTGTCAGAAAATTAGTGGGAAATGAGGGCTAATTGAGGACAAAATGTCAGGGGGAAAAAGGACAAAATGAGGGGAATGCTGTCAAAATGTGAGGGGAATGTGTCAGAAAATTGAGGGGAATGTTGTCAGAAATTGAGGGAAAAATGATGGGAATGTTGTCAAAATGTGAGGGGAATTTTGTCAGAGTATGACAGGAAAATGAGGGGAATGTTGTCAAAATGAGGGAAAAATGATGGGAATGCTGTCAAAATGTGAGGGGAATTTTGTCAGACATTGAGGGGAATGTTGTCAAATTGAGGGAAAAATGATGGGAACGTTGTCAAAATGTGAGGGGAATTTTGTCAGAGTATGACAGGAAAATGAGGGGAATGCTGTCAAAATGTGAGGGGAATGTGTCAGAAATTGAGGGGAATGTTGTCAAATTGAGGGAAAAATGATGGGAATGTTGTCAAAATGTGAGGGGAATTTTGTCAGAAATTGAGGGAAAAATGATGGGAATGTTGTCAAAATGTGAGGGGAATGTGTCAGAAATTGAGGGAAAAATGATGGGAATGTTGTCAAAATGTGAGGGGAATGTGTCAGAAATTGAGGGAAAAATGATGGGAATGTTGTCAAAATGTGAGGGGAATGTGTCAGAAATTGAGGGAAAAATTATGGGAATGTTATCAAAATGTGAGGGGAATTTTGTCAGAAATTGAGGGAAAAATGATGGGAATGTTGTCAAAATGTGAGGGGAATTTTGTCAGAGTATGACAGGAAAATGAGGGGAATGCTGTCAAAATGTGAGGGGAATGTGTCAGAAAATTAGTTGGAAATGAGAGGAATGTTGTCAGAAGATGGGGGGAATGTTGTCAACACGTGAGGGGGAAAATTATGGAAATGTGGGGAAAAAAGGTCAACATGTGAGGTGAATTGTCAAAATGTTGTCAGAAAATTAGGTGAAAATGAGGGCTAATTGAGGACAAAATGTCAGGGGAGAATGTGAGGGGAATGTCAAAATGTCAGGGGGAAAAGAGGACAAAATGAGGGGAATGTTGTCAGAAATTGAGGGGAATTTTGTCAGAAATTGAGGGGAATTTTGTCAGACATTGAGGGGAATGTTGTCAAATTGAGGGAAAAATGATGGGAATGTTGTCAAAATGTGAGGGGAATTTTGTCAGACATTGAGGGGAATGTTGTCAAATTGAGGGAAAAATGATGGGAATGTTGTCAAAATGTGAGGGGAATTTTGTCAGAGTATGACAGGAAAATGAGGGGAATGCTGTCAAAATTTGAGGGGAATGTGTCAGAACATTAGTGGGAAATGATGGGAATGTTGTCAAAATGTGAGGGGAATGTGTCAGAAATTGAGGGCAATGTTGTCAAATTGAGGGAAAAGTGATGGGAATGTTGTCAAAATGTGAGGGGAATGTTGTCAAAATGAGGGAAAAATGATGGGAATGTTGTCAAAATGTGAGGGGAATGTTGTCAAAATGAGGGAAAAATGATGGGAATGTTGTCAAAATGTGAGGGGAATGTGTCAGAAATTGAGGGAAAAATGATGGGAATGTTGTCAAAATGTGAGGGGAATGTGTCAGAAATTGAGGGGAATGTTGTCAAATTGAGGGAAAAATGATGGGAACGTTGTCAAAATGTGAGGGGAATTTTGTCAGAGTATGACAGGAAAATGAGGGGAATGCTGTCAAAATTTGAGGGGAATGTGTCAGAAAATTAGTGGGAAATGAGGGGAATGTTGTCAGAAAATGGGGGGAATGTTGTCAACACGTGAGGGGGAAAATTATGGAAATGTGGGGAAAAAAGGTCAACATGTGAGGTGAATTGTCAAAATGTTGTCAGAAAATTAGGTGAAAATGAGGGCTAATTGAGGACAAAATGTCAGGGGAGACATGCGAGGGGAATGTCAAAATGTCAGGGGGAAAAGAGGACAAAATGAGGGGAATGTTGTCAGAAATTGAGGGGAATTTTGTCAGAAATTGAGGGGAATTTTGTCAGACATTGAGGGGAATGTTGTCAAATTGAGGGAAAAATGATGGGAATGTTGTCAAAATGTGAGGGGAATTTTGTCAGAGTATGACAGGAAAATGAGGGGAATGCTGTCAAAATTTGAGGGGAATGTGTCAGAAAATTAGTGGGAAATGAGGGGAATGTTGTCAGAAAATGGGGGGAATGTTGTCAACACGTGAGGGGGAAAATTATGGAAATGTGTGGAAAAAAGGTCAACATGTGAGGTGAATTGTCAAAATGAGGGGGAAATGTGAGTGGGGTGAGGGACAAATGAGGGGAATGTGGGCAAAATGAGGGGAATGTTGTCAAAATATGAAGGGAATGTGTCAGAAAAATTAGGGGCAAATGAGGGCCAATTGAGGACAAAATGTCAGGGGAATGTTGTCAGAATGAGGGAAAAATGATGGGAATGTTGTCAAAACGTGAGGGGAAAAATTATGGAAATGTGGGGGGGAGTGTCAAAATGAGGGGGAAATGTGAGGAACAAATGAGGGGATTAAGGGCAAAATGAGGGGAATGTTGTCAGGTAAACTGGGGCAAAATTGAGGACGGAATCTGAGGGGAATATTGTCAAAATGTGAGGGGAAAATAGGGACAAGATGTGAGGGGAATGTGTGAATTTGAGGGGGGTGTGGTCAATATGTGAGGGGAAAAACTACGTAAATGTGGGGGGAAATTAGGACAAAATGTGTGGGGAAAATGAGGTGAGCGCAGGCAAAATGAGGGGAATATGAGGGCAAAATAAGGGGGAGATGTGAGGGGAATAGAAAATCGGTGCAGGAGGAGGCCATTCGGCCCTTCAAGCCAGCACCGCCATTCATTGTGATCATGGCTGAACACTAAACATTAATAATCATAAAACATTCATGATAAAACACATAAAGAGAGGGGAGAGGAGAGGGGAGGAGAGATAATAGACAATAGGTGCAGGAGGAGGCCATTCAGCCCTTCGAGCCAGCACCGCCATTCATTGTGATCATGGCTGATCGTCCCCAATCAATAACCCGTGCCTGCCTTCTCCCCATATCCCTTGACTCCACCAGCCCCAAGAGCTCTATCTAACTCTCTCTTAAATCCATCCAGTCACTTGGACTCCACTGCCCTCTGTGGCAGGGAATTCCACAGATTCACAACTCTCTGGGTGGAAAAGTTTTTTCTCACCTCCGTCTTAAATGACCTCCCCTTTATTCTAAGACGGTGGCCCCTGGTTCTGGACTCGCCCAACATTGGGAACATTTTTCCTGCATCTAGCTTGTCCAGTCCTTTTATAATTTTATATGTTTCTCTAAGATATCCCCCTCATCCTTCTAAACTCCAGTGAATACAAGCCCAGTCTTTTCAATCGTTCCTCGTATGAGAGTCCTGCCATCCCAGGGATCAATCTGGTGAACCTACGCTGCACTGCCTCAATCACAAGGATGTCCTTCCTCAAATTAGGAGACAAAAACTGTACACAATACTCCAGGTGTGGTCTCACTGTACACAATAATATGTGAAAAGTGAGGGGAATTTTGTCAGAATGGGGGGGGGATATGAGGGCAAATTGAGGGGGGGTGTCAAAATGTGAGGGAAATGACAAAATGAGGGGGGAACTAGAGTGATTAGGGGAATATGGGCAATATGAGGAGGATGTGAGTGGCATGTCAAAATGAATGTGGGCAAAATGAGGGGAATGTTGTCAAATGTAGGGCAAAATGTGAGAGAGGGAAAAATTAGGGGAATGTGAAGATAATGTGAGGGGAATGTTGTTGGGATGAGTGGAAAATGTGAGGAGAATATGGGCAAAATGTGAGTGGAATGTGGGCAAATTGAGGGGAATGTTGTTAGAATGAGGGGCAATGTGGGGGGAAACTAGGACAAAATGTTGTCAAAACGAGGGGGGAAGTGAGGAGAATGTGGGGAAGTGGATGAATGAGGGGAAAATGGGCGGCAAGTGTGAGGGAAATGTCAACATGTGAGGTCGGAAAAATGGGAATATGGGCGAAGATGCGAGGGGGGTGTTGTCAAACGAGGGAGAAATGTCAGGAGAATGGGGGTGAATTTAAGGGAATGTGGTCAATAAGGGAGGAGCCAAGAATATGTGGGCATCATGAGGGAAAATGGGGTGGAGGTGTGGAAATGAGGGGGAAAATTAAAGGAACCAGGGAAAAATTAGAGGAATGTTGTCAAAATGTGGGGGGCAGGGGGGAAATGAGGGGGATGCGGGGAGAATGTGGGGAAAACTAGGGCAATGTGGACAAAATGAGGGATAAATTGGGGGATATGGGAAAGAATGTGGGAAAAAAATAGGGGAATGTGGACAAAATAATGGAAGAAAGGGAAAGGGGGGGCAAAATGAGGCAAAAGTGGACAAAATGTAGGGAAGATGGGGAATATGGGCAAATGAGGGGGGGGGCAGTATTAGGGGAATGGGAGCAGAATGAGGAATGTTAGAATTCCCGCAGCTTGTAAGGATTCAGAAGCTGCGTCTTCCCATAAGGGGATAAGACAAAGATGGCAAGGTTTGGGAACCAAGAATGATGGGGGAAGTTGCTAGTTTTGTTGTAGCTTCGAGATACAGCGCAGAAACAGGCCATTCGGCCCACCGAGTCCGTGCCAACCAGCAATCCCCGCACACTAACACTATCCTGCACACACTAAGGACAATTGTACATTTATACCAAGCCAATTAACCTACAAACCTGCATGTCTTTGGAGTGTAGGAGGAAACGGAAGATCTCGGAGAAAAACCACGCGGGTCACGGGGAGAACGTGCAAACTCCGTACAGACAGCACCCGTAGTTGTGACGGAACCCGGGTCTCTGGCGCTGTGAGGCAGTAGCTCTACTGATCTAAGTTTAGTCCAAAAGGAAGTGTCTCAAGATTTACAAAGTGAAGTTGGGCAGGTCCCTCACATGTGACGGAAGAGTAGAGAACTGAAACAAGGAACCAGGAGGGTGGAAATGGGCCGTGAAATCTCCTTGGTTCACATACCCCAGTTTGCATTGATGTTGCCAAAGTATAGATGGTTGAAAACTTCAAATTACTTGGAGTCAATATCACCAACAACTTCTCCTGGGCCACCCATATTGAAGCAACGACCAAGAAAGCACACCCACGCCTCGACTTCCTTACAAGGCTGAGGAGGTTCGGCATGTCCCCTCCAACTCTCACCAACCCCCACAGATGCGCCGTGGAAAGCACTTCACCGGGATGCATCACAGCTTGGTTTCGGAACAGCTCCATCGAACACCACAAGAAATTGCAGAGATATGGGGATTGTGGGCACGACAATATCTTGCAGAGATATGAGAATTGGGTTTGTGGGCACGACTGCCTGTTTAATTTGAGGAAGGACATTCTTGCTATTGCTATTGAATTAACCAGTGTAGGTTCACCAGGTTAATTCCCGGGATGGCGGGACTGCAGCTTGGGACCCACACACAGATAAAAACATTTCATCCATCGAACGTGTCCAAAGACAGGCTGCTCGATTTGTTACTAACACCTACGAGAGAGAAGCAAAGAAGGGTCTCGACCCGAAACGTCGCCTATCTCCTTCGCTCCTTGCACCCGCTGAGTTTCTCCAGCTTTTTCTGTAACCCCAGAGAGAAGCGTGTGTCACCAAACTTCTGAATTCTCTGGGCGGGGGTGGAACCCTCTCCAAGACAGACGTGAAGCTCACTCACCGTTTCACCTGTTTTTACAAAATGTTAAATGGTCAGCTAGACATAGATCACAAGACCTACACCAACCCCAAACCAATTAGGAGCAGACGAGGGCATTCGATCCAATTTGTGGTCCCAGCCTCAAAGACAGATGTGGACAGCAATTTGTTCTTCCCACGCACTATTAAAGCACGGAATAATCTCCACCAAGCCACGGTTGCCCAGCCAGATGCAACTACATTTAAAGTGGCACTTTCTTCCCAATAACCCACTCTGGCTCAACCCCTCCCTTCACCACCTCCAGTTTAAATTCCAGTTGGAATATTTTGGAGGACCTAGTAACCAAGAACCAAGACTGTCATTTGCTGAGAGAATGGAGCGGCTGGGCTTGTACACTCTGGAGTTTAGAAGGATGAGAGGAAGGACATTCTTGCTATTGAAGGAGTGCAGCGTAGGTTCTTCACCAGGTTAATTCCCGGGAGAGTCTGTGGAATTCTCTGCCTCAGAGGGCAGTGGAGGCAGGTTCTCTGGATGCTTTCAACAGATAGCTGGATACAACGCTTAAAGATAGTGGAGTCAGGGGATATGGGGTGAAGGCAGGAACGGGGGTACTGATTGTGGATTTACACAAAATGCTGGAGAAACTCAGCGGGTGCAGCAGCATCTATGGAGTGAAGGAGATAGGCAACGTTTCGGGCAGAAACCTTTCTTCAGACTGATCGGGGATGATCAGCCATGATCACATTGAATGGCGGTGCTGGCTCGAAGGGCCGAACGGCCTACTTCTGCACATTTATGTATTGGAAGCAGCCCAGACCCATCACACACACAAACCAACCTCCCTTCCATCGCCTCCATCTACACCTCACGCTGCCTCGGCAAGTCCATCAGCATCATCGCGGACCCGTCTCACCCCCGGTCACTCCCCTCTGATATCAGGCAAACGGTACAGAAGTGTGAAAACGAATGCACACACCTCCAGGCTCAGGGACAGCTTCTTTCCCAGCTGTTATCGGGCAACTGAACCATCCTACCACAACTAGAGAGCCGTCCTGACCTCCCATCCACCCAATTGGTGACCCTCGGACTTTGCCGACTTTATCTTGCACTAAACGTTATTCCTTTATCATGTTCCCTCATCGCCCTTACCGGTCAGTTATGAGGAGAAGGCAGGAGAATGGGGTTAGGAGGGAGAGATAGATCAGCCATGATTGAATGGCGGAGTAGACTTGATGAGCTGAATGGCCTAATTCTACTCCTAAGTCTTATGATCTTATGTATCCCTACACTGTAAATGGCTAGATTGTAATCGGATTGGAAACCAGAGCACCCGGAGGAAACTTTGTCATTGTCATAGCAAAAGGATTTGAGTATAAGAGCAGGGAGGTTCTACTACAGTTGTACAGGGTTTTGGTGAGACCACACCTGGAGTATTGCGTACAGTTTTGGTCTCCAAATCTGAGGAAGGACATTATTGCCATAGAGGGAGTGCAGAGAAGGTTCACCAGACTGATTCCTGGGATGGCCAGACTTCCATATGAAGAAAGACTGGATACACTTGGCTTGTACTCGCTGGAATTTAGACGATTGAGGGGGGATCTTATAGGGACTTGCAAAATTCTTAAGGGGTTGGACAGGCTAGATGCAGGAAGATTGTTCCTGTTGTTGGGGAAGTCCAGGACAAGAGGTCACAGTTTAAGGATAAGGGGGAAGTGGTGAATCTCTGAAACTCTCTGCCACAGAAGGTAGTTGAGGCCAGTTCATTGGCTATATTTAAGAGGGAGTTAGATGTGGCCCTTGTGGCTAAAGGGAACAGGGGGTACGGAGAGAAGGCCTACTCCTGCACCTATTTTCTATGTTTCTATGAAACCCTCGCGGTCACAGGGAGAA
>CAUPSL010000323.1:0-53770 GCA_963514005.1 Raja brachyura
TTTTCACAACAATGCCAGACCCACCAACTGTGCAGGTCCGATTTAGTTTTTGCTCAGTTGGCGTTTGGTGGTGAAGTTTCGAACGGATATATTTGACGCTGAATCAGTGGAGATTCGGGCAAAATATTATCTTTGGACCGGGATTACACAGCTCAGTGTTGTGCCTGGCAGGGGAGCTGTGTGTAAATATGCGGGATTAAGGAGGAAAAACATTCCGCTTGGGATTCTTTAGTTGCATGCACGTCAACAATTTGGGAATCGCAGTATTCTTATCAAAGGGCGAGCGCGTGGGCTTTTAGTTTAGAGACACGGCGCGGAAACAGGCCCTTCGGCCCACACCCAGCGAGCCCCAGACACTATCCTACACACACACACACACACACACACACACACACACACACACACACACACACACACACACACACACACTAGGGACAATTTCTCCAAAGACAATTAACCAGCCATGATCACATTGAATGGCGGTGCTGGCTCGAAGGGCCGAATGGACTCCTCCTGCACCTGTTGTCTATTGTTTACAAACCTGCACGTTTTTGGAGTGCGGGAGCAAATGGGGGGGGGGGGGGGGGGGGGGCGAGATCGTGCAAACTCCGTACAGACAGCACCCGTAGTCGGGATCGAACCCGGGTCCCTGGTGCCGTGAGGCAGCAGCTCTACCCGCTGCGCCACCGTGCCGCCCCCGTTTCTAAACAAAGGGAAAAGCCAAGTCACTGCAACTGGTGTCCGGCGTGGACTGGCTGGACAGTGGAGCTCCGGGTGTAGTGGAGATGGGGCATGTTGGTCGGTCTGGGCATGTTGGGCCGAAGGGCCTGTCTACACTCTGTGTGGCTCTCTAATTCTATAAATCCTAACAAAGGGTTAAATATGTAACAGCAGGGCAATAGACAATAGACAATAGGTGCAGGAGGAGGCCATTCGGCCCTTCAAGCCAGCACTGCCGTTCAATGTGATCATGGCTGATCATCCCCAATCAGTACCCCGTTCCTGCCTTCTCCCCATATCCCCTGACTCCACTATCTTTAAGAGCCCTATCTAGCTCTCTCTTGAAAGCATCCAGAGAACCTGCCTCCACCGCCCTCTGAGGCAGAGAATTCCACAGACTCACAACTCCCTGCGTGAAAAAGTGTTTCCTCGTCTCCGTTCTAAATGGCCGACCCCTTATTCTTAAACTGTGGCCTGGGGTGAGAAAATTGTGTGAGTAACTGATGGGTTTAAATGGCACATGAGTATTGAAAGCAGGAATACCAAGGAAAGTTTAGAGTTCGAGGGTTTGAGTGCTGTACAAGAACTTGTGGAATTAATGGGCGGGCTGTAATTGGAACTGGGATATTTCAGCCACATGGGATTTTTACAATATGCGTCAGAGCCATGAGGTTATAAGTTGATTGAAAGATGCAGCACGGAAACAGGCCCTTCGGCCCACATAATCCGTGCTAGTTATCGTTCGCAGTGGTACCATGTTATCCCACTTTCTCATCCACACCCTACGATGGGGGACTGTTTCCAGCGGGTGAGGGAGAGAGGGAATGAGGGAGAGGAAACGAGAAAGAGTGGGAATGAGAGAGTGGAAATGAGAAAGAGAGAGAGAGAGAGAGAGAGAGAGATGAGAAAGAGGGAACGAGAGTGAGAGAGAGAGAGAAAGAGAGGAACAGAAGAGAGAGGGAGAGAGGAAACGAGAGGGGAAACGAGAGAGAGAGAGACGAGAAAGAGGAACGAGAGAGAGAGAGGAGAACGAGAGAGAGAGAGAGAGAGGAGAATGAGAGAGAGAGAGGGGAGACGAGAAAGAGGGGAACGAGAGCAAGAGAGAGGGAGAGAGGGGAAACGAGAGAGAGAGAGAGAGAGAGGGGAAAGAGACGGAAAGGGGAGAGAAAAAGAGAATGAGAGGGGGGAATGAGAGAGAGGGGGGGAAGAGAGCGAGAGGGAATGGAACGAGAGACGGGGTGAGAGAGAGAGGGGGGGGTAATGGCTGGAATGATGGGGGTATAAATACAAGTAGAATAGAAAGAGCAGAGGATGTGAGCAGAGGAATCGACAGCAATGTGGAACTCATTGCCACAGAAGGCTGTGGAGGCCAAGTCAATGGATAATTTTAAGGCGGAGATAGGTAGATTGTTGATCAGTGCGGGTGTCAGGGTTACGGGGGGAAGGCAGGAGAATGGGGTTAGGAGGGAGAGATAGATCAGCCACGATTGAATGACGGTGTAGACTAGATGGGCCGAATGGCCTAATACTGCTCCTTCCGAGGGGGTGAGAGAGCGGGAAGTGGGGAGGAAATTGGGGAATTTAATGTTCATACCGTTACCCAAGCAGGATTTGAAGGCTTGGAAGGAACTGCAGACGCTGGTTTGCATCAAAGATAGACACAAAAAGTGCTGGAGTAACTCAACGGGTCAGGCAGGTTCTCTGGCGAGAAGGAATGGGTGACGTTTCCGGGTTGCGACCCGAAGTAGCGGAGTCGGGGGATATGGGGAGAAGACAGGAACGGGGTACTGATTGGGGATGATCAGCCGTGATCACATTGAATGGCGGTGCTCCTGCACCTATTGCCTATTTAGACAGTCGGGAGGAAGGGAAACTGCAGGTTAGGAACAAATTGGAGCCGGCACTGACCAATGAAAGGTGGAGCCCACAATGGTTCATTGTTGGCTGTGGGGAAGTCGATAAGGAAGGGATATGTGGATGAGGACAGTGGAACTAGGGTGAGGGAGAGGCAGAAGTTGGAGAAGTCGATGTTCACACCGCTGGGATTGTAAGCTGCCCAAGCCAAATACGAGGTGCTGTTCCTCCAGTTTGCGGGTGGCTTCTCTCTGCTGATGGAGGAGGCCCAGGACAGAAAGGAAGGGGAGTGGGAATGAGAAGGGGAGTGGGAATGGTTAGCAACCAGGAGATCCAGCAGTCCTTGGCGGACAATGTACAAGTGTTGTGGTTTGTTTGGGGCAGGTGAGTAAGGCCCAATGTGTTTGCCTTGGAGACGGACACAAAGTGCTGGAGTAATTCAGTGGGGACAGGCAGCCTCTGGAGGGAAGGAATGGGGGGGGGGGGCGAGGTTTTGGGTCGAGACCCTTCTTCAGACTGAGAGTCAGGGGAGGGGGAGAGTAGAGGTACGAACAAGACCTTTGCCTCTTGTTCTACCACGGGTTGGATTCAAGCGTTCAGAAGAAGCTGGTGGTGAAATTTTAAACTCTCCGAACCTGAGCAAGCGGTTCCAGCTTCCTTGTTCTCCCTTCCCCTTCCCCGTCCCCGAGACTTGACCAAGCGGCAACGTTGACGCGGCGGTCAGTGTGGCTGCAACCCCACATGTGCAGGAACTGGCCCCTCCCTCTCACAGATGGACTGGGGCCCAGGCCCATTTTCAAATTTAGTAGGCCCCAAATTCAAGACCAAGCAGAGGCCCCTCAATTTTAGAGGCCCACAAATCGAGATTCCTTCGCTCCATAGATGCTGCCGCACCCGCTGAGTTTCTCCAGCACTGTTGTGTCTACCTTCGATTTTTCAGCATCTGCAGTTCCTTCTTAAACATTTAATCTGCCTCCCTTTGAAGCAGACAGGCATGAGCCCCCCCCCCACCCCCCCTCAGATAGGGGCCTGCGTAGGAAGGAACCGCAGATGCTGCTTTGAACCGAAAAAAAATGCTGGAGTAACTCAGCGGGACAGGCCGCATCTCTGGGGAGATTTCGGGTCGAGACCCTTCTTCAGGGACAAGGGAAACGAGGGACACAGCCGATGACGCAGAGAGATAAAGAACAATGGATGAGAGATGAGCAAGACAAAAGTAACCCCTCCCCTCCCCTCCCCACCCACCCAAGTCGCACCAGCGTCTCGTTTTCACCCAACAAACAGCTGTTTCTTTTATCATCGTTACTTTTTTTTCCCGGTGATGTTTTCCTTGGCTCCTGTACGTGTCCCCTTGGGTGTGGGTGACCAACTGGGAGAATCGGAGAGAAGGACGGGCGTTTGGGAGAGAGAATAAGTCGAAGAGGAAACGGGGAGGGGGGGGGGGGGGGGGGGGACATGAGGCTTGATGGGTCGTGTGGGAATGGACCGCAGACGCTGGTTTAAAACCGAAGATAAGGCGCAAAATGCTGGAGTAACTCAGCGGGACAGGCAGCAGCATCTCTGGGGAGGCGGATCGGGCGACGTTCCGGGTCGAGACCCTTCGTCAGAGTGGGTTTGGCGAGTGGGTTGGCGAGCTTGCAGGGGCAGGATGGCATCCACAAGTAAATCCCCAGCTGAGATGGTGGGGTGGGGTGGTGGGGGGGGTGGGGGTTGGAGGGAGAGACGGCCAAGCAAGGCAGGAGGAAGACTGAAACCCCTGTCCCACAGTACGAGATCATTCCAAGAGTTCTCTCCCCCGAGTTTTCCCTGATTCGAACTCGGTGATTTGCGGCAATGGCCGGTACTCGGGGCTCTCGTGGACATTTTTCGACACACGCGTTGAAAAATCTCCGCGAGTCTTCCCGTGCTTACCTGCCGTTACCGAGTCTTCCCGAGTGCCCGCCGTTAGCGTTAGGAGACGTCCCCGAGCTCCGACGTACCCGCTACGTTCATTCTCCGTGCTTACCACGAGTTTGATTTTTTTTTTTAACTCGGGAGAGCTCTTGGAATGAACTCGCACCGTGGGACAGGGCTTTGAGGAAGGGATGTGTTTTCTGTTTTTTCCCCGAGCAAGGGGGGGGACCACAACCCTACTGCAACCTGATCAAATGCAAAGCAATATCCATATACATATATTTTTCTTCAGAAGATACGTGATATTTATAAAACAGAGAGGGCGTTTGTATAAAATATATTTAACCGTGAGACTGACGAAAGACCAATGCCTTCTGCCTTCGGGGCAAGGCAGTGGGGTTACGTACGTAGGCTTATAAAACTTGTGCAGGACAGGATGGGCCTGAACGACAACCTATGGACACAATGGTAGTTAGTACAAGAAGTTCACTTTGGTGATTTAAGACGCTGCTCTGAAAACTCAATTTATTATTTATTGCATAAATTATTTCCTTTTTTTTTTCTCCTGTCCTATAAAACTTGTTTGTAGATATAAAAGATGTACTTTTTTATATTATATGACCATATGTCTCTTTAAAAAAAAAAAATCCACATATTTATTGCTTTGTAAAATTAATGTACCTCAATGCATTTATTTTGTATACTGTACCAATAAAGAAATTTTTCCATACGCTCTGCGTGCTGCACTTGGGCCACGGCGGCAAATCGTGCGGGCGAAGGAACGGCGGATGCCGGCTGGCCACCGGAGACTAGACACAAAATGCCGGAGTAAAACTCAGCGGGACAGGCGGCATTCTCCGGGGAGAAGGAACGGGTGACGTTCCGGGTCGAGACCCTTCTTCAGGCTGAGAGTGGCGTGCCCACACGAGATAAGGAAGGGTAAGGTGTGAAAAGGAGACATCAAAGGGGATGGTGCAAAACATTGCACTCAATAAACACATATATACTCAAATATATAGATGTGTGTGTGCGTGTGTGTGTGTGTACACAAGTGCATACCCTGTATGTATATCTATGTATTTATTGTGTGTAACTTTTGGCACCATATCATAAACAAACAAATAACTAAATATATATGTATGTATGTGTGTATATATATAATATATTTATATGTATATATATGTGTGTGTGTGTGTATATATATATGTGTGTGTATATATATTTGTGTGTGTATATGTGTGTGTGTATATATATATGTGTGTGTGTGTATATATATTTGTGTGTGTGTATTTATGTGTGTGTGTGTGTATATATATGTGTGTGTGTGTGTGTATATTTGTGTGTGTGTATATGTGTATGTATGCATGTGTGTATATATATATATGTGTGTGTGTATATATGTGTGTGTGTATATATATATGTGTGTGCATATATATATGTGTGTGTATATATATATGTGTGTGTATATATAATATATATATAGATATACACATACATATATATATATACACACATATATATATTATACACACACATATATACACACTCACACACACACTTAACTTTCCAGCGACAAAGAAAAACATCGACTTTAGACAAACGGCCCTTTGGCCCACCGAGTCCATGCCAACTGTGCAGGAAGGAACTGCAGATGCTGCTTTACACCAAAAACAGTCACAAAATGCTGGAGTACCTCAGCGGGACAGGCAGCATCTCTGGAGAGAAGGAACAGGTGACATTTCAGGTTGCTTTCTAAAAAAGGTCTGGGGAAGGGTCTCGACCCGAAACGTTACCCATTCCTTCTCTCCAGAGACGCTGCCTGTCCCGCTGAGTTACTCCAGCGTTTTGAGTCCGTGGCCACTATCGATTGTGTACAAGAGACAGGAAGTGATGATGCAGCTTTATGGGACTGGTTAGGGGAACATTTGGAGCATTGTGGGCAGTGCAGGTCAACCCATTACAGGATGTGGTGGCTTTGGAAATGAGGCAGGGGAGGTTTACCATAAATGATGCCTGGATGAGAGGGCATTGACCACAGGGTGAGGTGGGACAGACATTGGAGAACTCTGTAGACATTGGAGCGCTGTAGGTTGCGGGAAGACCTGATAGATGTTTATAGTGGCGCTGCGGTAGAGTTGCTGCCTCACAGCGCCACAGACCCGGGTTCCATCCCGACCACGGGCGCTGTCTGTACGGAGTTTGTATGTTCTCCCCGTGACCTGCGTGGGTTTTCTCCGAGATCTTCGGTTTCCTCCCACACTCCAAAGACGTACGGGTTGGTATTAAATTGTAAATTGTCCCTAGTGTGTGTAGGATAGTGTTAAGCACCTGTCCAGGGTGGGAGATTGCAACCTTCATGTGGTCCGCCCTGTGTCGACTAATGCAATCAACCCGGCGTGCACAATCAAATAAGATCAAATAGAACTAGTTGTCCCGACAACTTTAGGCCGTGCACGCCAAATCTTTGGTGCACGATCCTGACTACCGGTGCTGTTTGTATGGAGTTTGCACGTTCTCCCTGTGACCGTGTGGGTTTTCTCCAGGTGCTGCAGTTTCCTCCCACTCTCCAAAGACGTACAGGTTTGTCGACTAATTGGTTATGCTATAAAAGTGTTCCTTGTGTGCAGAATAGTGCTAGATTATGAGGTGAATGTTGTCGGTGTGGATTCGTTGGGCCGAAGAGCCTGTTTCCGGGCTGTAGCTCAAAAGTCTAAAGTCTTACCAGGAGGCTTAGGTTTGATGGCAGGGGCATTAGGGGGGAAAGGTTTAATAGGAACCTGGGGGTAACTTTTTCACACAAAGAGTGGTGGATGTATGGAATGAGCTGCCGGAGTAGATAGTTGAGACAGGTACTATCACAATGTTTAAGAAACATTTGGACAGGTATAGTACATGGACAGAACAGGGTTAAAGAAGGAACTGCAGATGCTGGAGAATCGAGGGTTACACAAAAAGCTGGAGAAACTGAGCGGGTGCAGCAGCATCTAAGGAGCGAAGGAGATGGGCGACGTTTCGGGTCGAGACCCTTCTTCTGTTCTATGCACAGAACAGGTTTGGAGGGATATGGGTCAAACGCAGGCAGGTGGGACGAGTGTAGCTGGGGCATGTTGGCCGGTGTGGGCAAGTTGGGCTGAAGGGCCTGTTTCCGTGCTGTAAGATTCTATGACTCTAAGACGAAGGGCCCTGTCCCACTTTCACGACCTAATTCACAACCTTTTTTACTCGTGGACATTATTCATTCAAAAACGCCCCGACCTACTTGATGCCACGAGCACCTACGACCTCGGGACGACCATGCTGCGAGTATGAGTCCAGGGCAAACTCGGCAGAGGTCGTGAAAGTGGGACAGGCCCTTAAGTCTGCGGGGATCGCTGGTCGGCGCGGAATTAGTGTGGCGTAGATCAGTATAACGTAGACTAGTGTAACGTAAATTAATGGGGCTAGGTTCCTTCCGCTGCTGGACATGGGGAGGCAGGGTGTGGTGGACCCGCCCCTCAAAATAAGGGAAGGGATCCCACGCCAGTGGCCCACATGAGTGGCAAGGGTGGGCGGTAAAATTGTGATTTGGGGAAACTGTATTAAATGTATGTACAGCCTCCGAGAATGTCGGATAGAGTTTTGTAAGGATCATGTATTGTATATATATTTATTTCTCGAATAAAGTCTATTTTAAAATTAAAACAAAATTAAAAAATAGATGAATGTAGTGTAGATTAGTGTAACGTAGCCAGACATAAAACAGTTTTTATCCACGAGTAGTTGCTCTACTCAACAGCCAAAATTCTGTCGTCTCCCTTTGATCTGGTATGTTGTTGGTTCACGTGCTTGATCAATGGTGTTTTATCATTAATGTTTTATTATTATTAATGTTTAGTGTTTTCTGAGTCATTCGTAACTGTCACTGTATGTCATGTTGTTACTTGTGGGCGGAGCACCAAGGCAAATTCCTTGTATGTGAATACTTGGCCGATAAACTTACTTACTTACTACTGCCCCTGTCCCACTTAGGAAACCTGAACGGAAACCTCTGGAGACTTTGCGCCCCACCCAAGGTTTCCGTGCGGTTCCCGGAGGTTTTTGTCCTCCGGCAACCACCTTCAACCAGCATCGCAACCGGCTTCGACTAAAAAAAATCACCGATTTTTAAAACGGAAACCACTTTCGACTGTTAGGGAGACTGACAAAAACCTCCGGGAACCGCACGGAAACCTTGGGTGGGGCGCAAAGTCTCTAGAGGTTTCCGTTCAGGTTTCCTAAGTGGGACAGGGGCATTAGACTAGCGTAACGCAGACTAGTGTAGTGTAGATGAAAGGAGGATAAGGCCAGGTTTGTAGATTAATTAGCTTCTGTAAAATCCCTAATGTCTACGATAGAAATAGTGTACGGGTGATTGCTGGTGGGCCGAAGGGCCTGTTTCCACACTGTAAATCTCTAAAGAGAAAGTGGGCCTTGCTCATTTGGGCAACACGGTGGGTGTGGGCCGGAAGGGGCTGCTCCTGCACAGTATAACTGCGTGACCCACTGTTTCTAAAGCAGGCAACCGCAGCTCTTTGCTTCAATGCGGGCAGGAAGTGTTTCAATGAGATCACCCTTCATTCCTCCCAAAGCTCAGGGAAAGAGGCCCAGGGCACGTGATCACCGGCCAACACCCACACCCCCGTGTTAAGCAAGCGAGGTTTGTACTCCCTCTGCTGCCAGTGGCTTTAATTGCAAGGAAACGCACACACTGCTGCCGGCTGCACGGCAACCGTGGTCTTAGTTTAGTTTACAGATACAGCGCGGAAACAGGTGAGTCTGCATCGACCAGCGATCCCCGTAACACTATCCCACACACACACACTAGGGACAATTTTACATTTATACCAAGCCAATTAACCTACACACTTGTACGCCTTTGGAGTGTGGGAGGAAGGCGAAGATCTCGGAGAAAACCCATTGGGAGAACGTACAAACTCCCGTACAGACAGCGCCCGTAGTCAGGATGGAACCCGGGTCTCCGGTGCCGTGAGGCGGGAACTCTAACCGCTGTGCCGCCCTGTCGCTTGTTTCGGTTTCCTCACTATGACTCATCTTACTTCTGGTCTCCTCCCTGCCTTGGCAATGGGCCCTGCATTTGGTGGGGGCCTGTGAGCTGGAGCAGGGTAAGCGACTAGGAGGGGCACCGAAACCACTTGCGTGCGGCCGGCCGCAGCTATTTCCCCAGATCAAACGGTGGCGGTGTGAAGTGTGGGAGGGAGACGTTTAAATGCGCTTTAGCTGCTCTGGAAGCAGCTTCTCACAACACGGTTCACATATCTCTCTCCGTCCCCATGCCCTCAAACTTTAACCCATGTAAAAGCCATCAATCTGGTCTTAACACTTCCAATTGAAGCTTCAATGCCTTTGGGAATGTTCTGCTCCACACTTCCGCAGTTGTCACAAAGCATGGGTGTCAGTCTGAAGAAGGGTCTCGACCCGAAACGCCACCCACTCCAGAGATGCTGCCTGTCCCGCTGAGTTACTCCAGCACTTTGTGTCTACCTTCGATTTAAACCGTGGCCTTCATAACAAGAGGATTTCAGTACAGGAGTAACGAGGTTCTTCTGCAGTTGCATAAGGCTCTGGTGAGACCACATCTGGAGTATTGTATGCAGTTTTGGTCTCCTAATTTGAGGAAGGACATCCTTGTGATTGAGGCAATGCAGCATAGGTTCACGAGATTGATCCCTGGGATGGCGGGATTGTCATATGAGGAAAGATTGAAAAGACTAGGCTTGTATTCACTGGAGTTTAGAAGGGTGAGGGGGATCTCATAGAAACATATAAAATAATAAAAGGACTGGACAAGCTAGATGCAGGAAAAATGTTCCCAATGTTGGGCGAGTCCAGAACCAGGGGCCACACAGTCTTAGAATAAAGGGGAGGTCATTTAAGACTGAGGTGACAAAAAAACTTTTTCACCCAGAGAGTTGTGAATTTGTGGAATTCTCTGACACAGAGGGCAGTGGAGGCCAAGTCACTGGATGGATTTAAGAGAGAGTTAGATAGAGCTCTAGGGGCTAGTGGAGTCAAGGGATATGGGGAGAAGGCAGGCACAGGTTATTGATAGGGGACAATCAGCCATGATCACAATGAATGGCGGTGCTGGCTCGAAGGGCCGAATGGCCTCCTCCTGCACCTATTGTCTATGTTTCTAAACCGGCATCTGCAGTTCTTTCTTACACATCACCTAAACAACCCTCCAGCCCACGCCGACCAACGTCACCCATGTGCACGCATACTATCCCACACACTAGTTTAGCTTTAAAGATAGAGATTCAACGTGGAAACAGGCCCTTCGGCCCACCGAGCCACGCTAGAGGGCACAGCAACCGAATAATAGGATGTACCTTTTTACTGGAGATGAGTAGGAATTTCTTTAGCCAGAGGGTGGTGAATCTGTGGAATTCATTGCCACAGACAGCGGTGGAAGCCGACCCTATGGGAATTTTTAAAGCAGAGTTGGATCGTTTACCACACAGAGGGTGGTGGGTGTATGGAATGAGATGCAGGAGGAGGTAGTTGCGGCAGGGACTATCGCAATGTTTAAGACACATTTAGACAGGTACATGGATAGGATAGGTTTGGAGGGATACGAGTCAAACGCAGGCAGGTGGGGCGGGTGTAGATGGGGAGAGGAGGGGGGGGGGGGGAAGTATTTGGGGGTATGGGACAGGAAACCCACGCAGTCACAGGGCGAAGGTGCAAACTCCACACAGACAGCACTGTGAACCTGGGACCATGAAGCTGAGAGGCAGTAAACTCAGAGACTGACACAAAAAGCCGGAGTAACTCAGCGGGACCAGCAGCATCTCTGGTGAGAAGGAATGGGTCGGGACCCTTCTTCAGCCTGAAAGTGACGGGGAAAGGGAACGGAGAGATATAGACGGTGATGTAGAGAGATATCGAACAATGAACGAAAGATTCTGTTAGTCGAGGCAGCCGAAACACAAAACAAAAACCTCAAATCTCCCCCAATTAACTTCCAGTTGAGAAGGCAACACATCGGAATAAGATCTTTTATTCTTTCGCCAAGGAGGTACATCACAAGGAACGAAATAGAAGCAGCTTCCTTGAGCTCATATACACAAATGGCAGCTAAAGATACAAAACTAGGTGGTTCTGTCAACTTTATATCATACATTATTTCAATATATATATATACAGTACTATGTACAATATCACACCACAGTCCCGTCAACGCACATTATTCATCCCACCCTCGACCCAGCCTCGCCCTACCTGCACCCCCCACCCCCCCAATCTCCAAGCCCATCTTTCCGACCCTTATGCCCCCTGTCCCACTTAGGAAACCTGAACGGAAACCTCTGGAGACTTTGCGCCCCACCCAAGGTTTCCGTGCGGTTCCCGGAGGTTACATTTTTTTGAAATAATCGCCAGAACATAGAAGAAGCGGAAACCGCTTTCCACCATTAGGGAGACTGACAAAAACCTCCGGGAACCGCACGGAAACCTTGGGTGGGGCGCAAAGTCTCCAGAGGTTTCCGTTCCGGTTTCCTAAGTGGGACAGGGGCATTACAGAAGACTTCAGAAAGGTTTAGTCGACCTCACGGTGCCCTGAATGAAACTGGAAGCATTGAACCTGGCATTTTGACCCTTTACACAAACAAAACGCAAAGCAAGAATTAAAAAAATCAAATTCCCCCCCCGAACGCAGAGTTAACTCCAAAGTACGAGCGCGCGCTGAGAGAAGCCACTATTGTTTGGCTGGGGGGCAACACAGGATATAGACACAAAACGCTGTGTGCAGTTTTGGTCTCCAAATTTGAGGAGGGACATTCTTGCTATTGAGGCAGTGCAGCGTAGGTTTACAAGGTTAATTCCCGGGATGGCGGGACTGACATATGTTGATAGAATGGAGCGGTTGTACACTCCGGAGTTTAGAAGGATGAGATGGGATCTTATTGAAACATGTAAGATTATTAAAAGTTTCTCCAGCTTTTTGTGTAACCTAAGATTATTAAGGGTTTGGACACACTAGAGGCAGGAAACATGTTCCCAGTGTTGGGGGAGTCCAGAACCAGGGGTCACACAGTTTAAGAATAAGGGGTAAGCCATTTAGAACGGAGATGAGGAAAAACCTTTTCACTCACGAGAGTTGTGAATCTGTGGAATTCTCTGCCTCAGAAGGCAGTGAAGACCAATTCTCTGGATGCTTTCAAGAGAGAGCTAGATAGGGCTCTTAAAGATAGCGGAGTCAGGGGATATGGGGAGAAGGCAGGAACGGGGTACTGATTGGGGATGATCAGCCATGATCACAATGAATGGCGGTGCTGGCTGGAAGGGCCGAATGGCCCACTCCTGCACCTATTGTCTATTGTCTATACGTCTATCGGGTCTCTCCTCAACCTCCGGCATTCCAGAGAAAACAATTCAAGATTGTCCAAGAACAGGCAGTGTCTCTGGAGAAGATGAATAGGTGACGTTTCAGGTCGAGACCGATCTTCTGAAGAAGTCCAAACAGGGACATCGACCTGAAGAGTCTGAAAAAAGAGTCTCGACCCAAAACGTCACCCACCCAGGTTCTCCAGAGATGCTCCATCACTTTGTGCCCTTCTTGTGTATGAACCAGCATCTGCAGTTCCTTGTTTTTTACCTCAAGGGTGGTGTATCTGTGGGGAGCAAGGCAGTGGAGATCTTTAAGGCGGAGATAGACAGATTCTTGCAAAGTACTAAGTGTCCGGGGGGGGGGGGGGAGGAGATGGCAGGAGAATGGAAAGATAGATCGGCCACGATTGAATGGCGGAGTAGACTTGATGGGCCAAATGGCCGAGTTTTGCCCCTACGAGTTAGACACCTAACCCAGGCAACACACCTGCCAAAGCTTTCCGGTTCGTGAATGCCAAAGATGAGGGTGACACAGGACTTAAAAGTTCTGGCACAGGCAACCAATATTGGTTCTTGGACCTTCTCCCACGCTAGCTTTCGACCGGGGTCAACCGAACGGCGCCCAGGACTGCGAGAACATCTTAGCCAAGGACAAGGAAACTATGAAACACTGGCAGTGCCTCAAATAAGAAACCACATCCCGGGCTCGCCAGCTGGAAAGATGGCGGACAGATTTCCTTTCAAGTGAAGGCACACGATGGTGGGATCCTGGAGAGACGGTCTCCAGCTCAGTGGACAGTGCAGAACAGGTCAGGCCAAAGTATAACGAGGATGGGATATCTGGCTTCAACGAGGGGGACGGGAGGTATCCGTGGGACTAATATTGTTGCCATTGAGGCGTGAAAGGTCGACACAAAATGCTGGAGTAACTCAGCGGGACAGGCAGCATCTCTGGAGAGAAGGGATGGGTGACGTTTCGGGTCGAGACCCTCCTTCAGACTTTCCCCTCGGGCACGAGAGAGCTAGATAGGGCTCTTAAAGATAGCGGAGTCAGGGGATATGGGGGGGGGAGGGGGGGAAGGCAAGAACGGGGTACTGATTGGGGATGATCAGCCATGATCACATTGAATGGCTGTGCTGGCTCGAAGGGCCAAACGGCCTACTGCTGCACCTATTGTCTATTGTCTAATAGGAACAGATGTGTGAAGACGCACACATCCAGATTCAGTTTCGTCCCAGCTGTTGTAAGGCAACTGAACCATCCTACCAACAACTAGAAAGCGGTCCTGAGCTACTATCGACCTCATTGAAGATCCTCGGGCTCTTGGATTGGACTTCACAGGCTTTGCTTTGCACCAAACGTTATTCATGTTCTTCCCTTTATCATGTATCTGTACACTGTAAATGGCCCAACTGTAATCATGTATTGTCTTTCCGCTGACTGGATAGCACGCAACAACAAGCTTTGCACTGTACCTCGTGGCGCCCCATTCATATTAGTTCTATTTTTTCCCCCCACTTTCTCATCCACTCCCTACACACTAGGGGCAATTTACAGGGGGCGCCCGGAGAAAACCAACGCAGGTCACAGGGAGAACTCCGTACAGACAGCACCCGAAGTCAGGATCAAAACTCAGGTCTCTGGTGCTGAGGCAGCGGCTCTACCCGCTGCACAACAGCGCCGCCCACATTGAAAGCTTCCAGTTAAATCCCGAGATAAAAAGAGAGGGGGGGAGAGAGAGAGAGGGTGAGAGGGAGGAGGGAGGTGGAGAAAGGGGGGAGATGGAGAGAGAGGGAAAGAGGGTGAAGGGGAAGAGAGAGAGAGAGAGAGAGAGAAAGAGGGAGAGGGAGAGGGAGGGAGAGAGAGGGGGAGGGAGGTGGAGAAAGGGGGAGATGGAGAATGTGAGAGGGAGAGAGAGGAAGCGAGGAAGACGGTAAAAAGCCACAATTCTGACAAGTGACCGTGCATCCTTTGAAGGCTCTTCCCTGCAGCAACAAACCTTCCCCTCCCCAACCCTATAGGAATGGGCTGCATTTTCCTGGCACCAGCCTCTTGCTGGACCTCTGGGCAAAGTCCCCTCCAGATGCCAGCACCAATCCCATGCCCTGCATCAGGCACAGAAAGGACATGAACAGAGCTTGTCGTGGTAGTAACCCCTCATCCCCGTCGACGGACAACCTAAAAAACACAACACCCCCCAGCACATTAAAAAATAAAAGTTTATATCCCTAAAACAATTTTGGCCTGAATCGGTTGATAGTCGTCTTTCAGAAGGCAATGATCCAATTGCAAAGCCAAAATGGACACAGAGTGCTGGAGTAACTCAGCGGGTCAGGCAGCATCTGTGGAGAACATGGATAGGTGACGTTTCACAGAGTGCTGGAGTAACTCAGCGGGTCAGGCAGCATCTGTGGAGAATGTAGACAAGCGATGTTTCGGGTCTGCTGACGGACCTGCCAAGTTACTCCAGCGCTTTGTGTCTTTTTTTCTTTTGTACACCGGCGCCTGCAGTTCCCCGGGTAAAATGGCCGCTGGCCTCCAGGCCCGATCCCAGGAAGGTTGGAAGGAGGGCCGTCCCAGCAGCTCACCGCCGTCACGCTCTCTCTCTCTCTCTCGCCGCGCTGTCGAGGGTCTCAGAATTCGTCGTCCGAGCTGAGGAGGAGGGTCTTCTCTGTGTCGCGGACACTGGTGGTGCTGTGGCTGCGGGAGACAGCGTGGCCTTGGTGCCAGGGAGTGCTGCGGTCCAGCGTGGACTGCTGGGTGTACTGCTGGTACGCCGGAGAGAAGTTGTGGATGGCGTCCTGGACAATATCGTGTGGGTTCATCGTCTCCTTCAGGCTGCTGGAGATGCTCTTCATCGGGGCGCAACGTCCTGGGGGGGGGAGGAGGGAAGCAGAGGGTGAATGCACGATACAGAGCCACGCAACACACCCGCATACAATCCGTTTAAGGAATTGCAGATGCTGGAAAATGGAAGGTAGACAAAAGTGCTGGAGACACTCAGCGGGTGCAGCAGCATCTATGGAGCGAAGGAATAGGCAACGTTTCTGGCTGAAACCCTTCTTCAGACTGATGTGAGGGTGGGGGGGCGGGAAGAAGAAAGGAAGAGGAGGAGACAGAGTGCTGAGGGAGAGCTGAGAAGGGGAGGAGACAGTTGGGACTACCTGAAATTAAAGAAGTCAATGTTACTTTCTCCTCTCCTTCTCAGCTCTCCCTCAGCCCTCTGTCTCCTCCTCTTCCTTTCTTCTTCCCGCCTCCCCCCCCACCCTCACATCAGTCTGAAGAAGGGTTTCGGCCCGAAACGTTGCCTATTCCTTCGCTCCATAGATGCTGCCGCACCCGTTGAGTGTCTCCAGCATTTTTGTCCACCTTCATACAATCCGTTGAGTTGTCGGTTTTCAAGTGACGCAGCGGTAGAGTCGCTGCCTTACCGCGCTCGCAGCGCCAGAGACCCGGGTTCGATCCCGACGATGGGTGCCGTGCGTACGTTCTCCCCGATTTTAGTTTAGAGACAGTGCATTGAAACAGGCCCTTCGGCCCACTGAGTCCACGCTGACCATCGACCACCTGTTCACACTGGTTCTATGTTCTCCAAATTTTCTCGCCCACTCTACAAGCTAGGGAACAATTTTACACAGGGCAATTCACCCACAAACCCGCACGTCTTTGGAGTGTGGGAGGAAAGTGGAGCACCTGGAGGAAACCCACTTGGTCACAGGGCGAACATGCAAACCACACACACATACACAGACAGCACCCGAAGTCGGGATGGAACCCGGGTCTCCGGCGCTGCGATGCAGCAACTCATTCAACTGCACTTGATGGCAGGTACCTCCCACCTCAGACAGGTGACCAGGTACCTCCCACCTCAGACAGGTGACCTGTTGTCTTGTCAAACACATTTCATTGCACCGTTCTTCACCCTGTGTTAACCTGCATATGACAAATAAAACTGAACTGAGGGACACAAAACCCTTGCAGGAGGATGAGGGGAGAACTTATAGAAGGTTATAAAATCATGAGAGGAATAGATCGTGGAGACGCACAGAGTCTCTTGCCCAGAGTAGGGGAATCGATGACCAGAGGATATACTGAGGATCAAGGTGAAGGGGAAAAGATTTAACAGGAATCTGAGGGGTAACTTTTTTACACACAGGGTGGTGGGTGTATGGAACGAGCTGCCAGAGGAGGTAGTTGAGGCTGGGACTATCCCAACATTTGAGAAACAATTAGACAGGTACATGGATAGGACAGGTTTTGGAGGGATATGGACCAAAAATGGGCAAGTGGGACTAGCGTAGCGGGGACATGTTGGCTGGTGTGGGCAAGATGGGCCGAATGGCCTGTTTCCACACTGTATCACTCTGTGAGTCTATGACCCATTCCAGGTGCATTCTCACCAGCCTGGCAAGATGTCTTCATTTTTGCACAAATCCAATCATAGTAAACGTACCATCTGTTTCCCAAAGTGTTCCTTGCTGGCACCAGCCTCCGGAAAAAATGGGGATTATAAATTAATTTGTTCACGGGTTATGAACACAAGACATAGGAACAGAATTAGGCCATTCGGCCCATCAAGTCTACTCCGCCATTCAATCATGGCTGATCTATCTCTCCCTCCTAACCCCATTCTCCTGCCTTCTCCCCATAACCTCTGACACCCATACTAATCAACAATCTATCTATATTTGCTTTAGATATATCCACTGACTTGGCCTCCACAGCCTTCTGTGGCAATGAATTCTACAGATTCACCGCACTCTCTGACTAAATCTCCTTCCTAAAGGAACGTCCTTTAATTCTGAGGCTATGGCCTCTAATCCTAGACTCTCACACTAGTGGAAACATCCTCTCCACGCCCACTTATGTAGAAAGGAACTGCAGATGCTGGTTTAAACCGGAGATAGACTGGAGTAACACATGCAGGTCAGGCAGCATCTCTGGAGAAAAGGGACAGG
This sequence comes from Raja brachyura, assembly GCA_963514005.1. Next base: position 17,794 of record CAUPSL010000323.1, read on the forward strand.
TGACGTTTCGGGTCCAGACCCTGAAAGTCACCTAATCTTTTTCTCCACAGATGCTGCCTGACCCGCCGAGTTACTCCAGCTTTTGGTGTCTCTCTCTCTCCACATCAACTCTATCCAGGAACATTTACAGATCGGAGCTTAAGTGTTGCAAGCAGAATAAAAAGGTAAAGTCAGCCTACCGTACGGACCATACGCCAGCACTATCCCGGGTGAAAGATTGGCAGAGAAGCAAGAGGCAGACAGAGAAAGACAAAGTGAGAGAGGGTGAGAGAAAGGTACCCTGCCCCCTACAAACACCCCCCGTACATCAGGGCACAAGAACCATTCCGCTTTCCCCTCCCATTTCAAAGACAGGCATTGCCGAGGAGGCTTGCCTCAAGGTGTCGGAAGGAACTGCAGACGCTGGTTCACACCGAAGATAAGACACAAAATGCTGGAGTAACTCAGAGGGACAGGCAGCAGCATCTCTGGAGAGAAGGAATGGGTGACGTTTCGGGTCGGGACCTTTCTTCAGACTGAACATTGATAAGTGACGTTTTGGATCGGGCTCCTTCTTAAAATTAGACATTGATAGGGACACTGGTGGTCAGAATCCGTCTTCAGACCGGACACTGAGAGCTGACGTTTCAGGTCTGGATCCTTCAGATTAGTCATGGATAGGTGACGTTTCAGGTCATGACCCTTCTTAAGGTTAGACGTGGATAGTTGACATTTTTTGGGTCAGGATCTATCTTCAAACGGGAATATTAATTGGTGATGTTTCAGGTGGGGACCCGTCTTCAGATTAGCCACGGATAGGTGACGTTTCAGGTCGAGATGCTTCTTTAGACTTTTGACATCTCATTTACGGTGATCACCTGTAATCACTGTGTCACACTTGTAAAAACCCAAACTCCTTTCCCTGGCAACTCCACAGTCAAGTTTGAACCCCACATCCCCTGCACTCACCCCCCTTCCCCAACGGGGGGGGAAGGGGTTGACAAGAGAAGCTTCTCAGACGTCCCACTGGCAAAGAGGACCTGATGTGGGGGGAATCGCCGTGAGGGGCGGGGGGGTGGGAAGAACAAAGGAGGACCCCGTGCGGGACACGTTGTAACATTAACCGCGCCCTTTACGTGGCCACTGTTGGCATACCTTGTACCTTGACTACTGTGTATACGCATCCGTTGTCCCCTCTCCCCGCTCCCATGTTCCTGGCGGCCCCATCCTACGGCCCCCCACACGGCCCATCCTTGACCGCCAGAAGGTGGCCGCTATTGGCCCAAGCCCCCGCCGCGTTTACCTTGCGCGTCCACCCGCTTGTCCCGGTACACCTTGGAGGTGAAGGCGTAGCGCAGAGCGATGGCAGCGAAGAACATCTCGATGCAGATGATGAAGTTCTGGTAGCCGGCGGCGACGGTCCCTTCGCCCACGGAGACATCAGCCACGGCAATCTTCGGGATGGCTCCGCATTTTTCCAGAATGGCCAACAGCATTCCTGATGGGAGTGGGGGGGGGGGGGGGGGGGGTTAAAACAAACAATAGTCAGGCCAACTTCCCAAATACAAGGGCCAGTCAGGAGATAGAAACATAGACAATAGGTGCAGGAGTAGGCCATTTAGCCCTTTGAGCCAGCACCGCCATTCAATATGATCATGGCTGATCATGCAGAATCAGTACCCCGTTCCTGCTTTCTCCCCATGTCCCTTGATTCCGTTAGCCCTCAGAGTTATATTCAACTCTCTCTTGAAAACATCCAGTGAATTGGCCTCCACTGCCTTCTGTGGCAGAGAATTCCACAGATTCATAGCTCTCTGGGTGAAGAAGTTTTTCCTCATCTCAGTCCTAAATGGCCAACCCCTAAAGACTCCAAAGACGTACAGGTGTGCAGGTTAATTGGTTTGGTATTAATGTAAAAATGATCCCTAGTGCAGGACGGTGTTAGCGTGCGGGGATCGCTGGTCGGTGCGGACTTGGTGGGCCGAAGGGCCTGTTTCCGCGCTGCATCTCTAAACTATAGGTTTACGGTGCGAGGGGAATGGTTTACGAGGAACTCGAGGGGCATCTTTTTCACTCAAGAGGGTCAGGGGTTTGTGGAACGAGCTGCCAGAGGAGGTAGCTGAGGCAGGTAGGTGGAGTTTGCATGTTCTCCCTGTGACCGCGTGGGTTTCCTCCGGGTGCTCTGGTTTCCTCCCACATCCCAAAGGTTGACCCTCTGTAAAGTGCCCTCGAGTGAGTAGAGAGTGGACGAGAAACTGGGATACCATAGAATGAATGTGAGTGGGTGATCGCTGGTCAGCTTGGACTCGGTGTACTAAGGGCCTGTTTCCATGCTGTATCTCTGAACTAAACACCATTTGAAAGACACTCGGACAGCTGCATGGATAGGAAAGGTTCAGACAGATGGGGGCATCTTGGTCAGCATTCATTAGTACAGGGGTCTGAGGTTGCTCCAAGGTCAGTGCTGGCTCGAAGGGCCGAATGGCCTCCTTCCGCACCTATTTTCTATGTTATGCGGAGCAGGCAGGAGAATGGGGTTAAAAAGGAGAGATAGATCAGCCATGATTGAATGGCGGAGTAGAACCTGATGGGCTGAAGGTCCTAATTCCGCTCCTGTCACTTATGGGCAAGTTGGGGCGAAGGGCCTGTTCATACGCTGCTTGACTCTACAAGGTCGATGGACAGGAAAGATTTAGAGGGACATGGATCTAACGCAACTAATGGGTGTATGTGCACCTTGGTCAGCATGGGCAAGTTGATTCTATGACTCAACCATCAAGAAAAACTGTTCCAAAAATGAGACGTTCATTAAATGGAGGCCTGGGCCTGTGCTCATTCAGCGGTCCAACAGCAGAGGGCACTCATGAGCTCTGGCCCAACACAGTGAAGCCCACAGGCCACTTACACAATGCTTACTTTAGACTTCAGAGATACAGCGTGGAAACAGGCCCTTCGGCCCACTGAGTCCGCGCCGACCAGCGATCCCCGCACATTAACACAATCCTACACCCACTAGGGACAATTCTTTTTACATTTGCCAAGCCAATTAACCTGGAAACCTGCACGTCTTTGGAGTGTGTTAGGAAACTGGAGAAAACCCACCAGGTCACGGGGAGAACGTACAAACTCTGCGCAGACAGCACCCGTAGCTGGGATTGAACCCGGGTCTCTGGCGCTTCAGAGACGTATGGTGGCAAATCTACTGCTGCGCCACCGTGCCACCCCGGTTCTATCGGACACGTGACAATAAACCGAACTGAATGGAACGGTGGTAGACAAAAATGCTGGAGAAACTCAGCGGGTGAGGCAGCATCTATGGAGCGAAGGAATAGGTGACGATTTGGGTCGAGACCCTTCTTCAGACTGATGTGGGGGGGGGAAGAAAGGAAGAGGCGGAGACAGTGGGCTGTGGGAGAGCTGGGAAGGGGAGGGGAAGGAGGGAGAGAGATGCAAGATTCAAGTGAGTTTATTGAATAGGACAATGAACTTCTTGCTTTGCTTCAGCACAACAGAACATAGTAGGCATTGACTACAAATCAGATCAGGGTGTCCATATACCATTATATAAATATATACACACATGAATAAATAAACTGATAAAGTGCAAATAACAGATAAAGGGTTATTAATGTTCAGAGTTTTGTCCGAGCCAAGTTTAATAGCCTGATGGCTGTGGGGAAGTAGCTATTCCTGAACCTGGTCGTTGCAGTCTTCAGGCTCCTGTACCTTCTATCTGGGGCAGGGACTACCTGAAATCGGAGACGTCAATGTTCATGCCGCTGGGGTGTAAACTACCCAAGTGAAATATGAGGCGCTGCTTCTCCAATCTGCGGTGGGACAATTTGAATGGAACGGAGGCAACTTACCTTGCCAGAAGGACAGGAAGATGACGGACTTGACCATGAAGAACTTGAGCACGGGGCTGTAGGGACTGAGTAGGTCACGCGTGGCAAAGTAGAAGAGGAAGAGAGCGTAGAGGGAGAGGCTGACGGAGATGTTGTAGATGATCATCACGTACAGGTAACCACTGGCAACGCTGGAGACAAGAGAAGAGGGGGGAAATCAGAGCTCATACCCATGTCCCAACCCGAACACTCGCAACATTACCATAGACAATAGACAATAGGTGCAGGAGTAGGCCATTCAGCCCTTTGAGCCAGCACCGTCATTCAATGTGACCATGGCTGATCAACCCCAATCAGTACCCCGTTCCTGCCTTCTCCCCATATCCCCTGACTCCGTTATGTTTAAGAGCCCTATCTAGCTCTCTCTTGAAAGCATCCAGAGAACCTGCCTCCACCGCCCTCTGAGGCAGAGAATTCCAGACGTCATAGGACACATAGGATACGATCAAACTTTATTCATCCCCAGAGGGACATTGGTCTGCCGACAGTCACAAGGCACAAGGTACACAAAACCAACTTGAAATTAAAAATTAAATTAAAAGTGAGGAGAAAACAAAAGAAAGAGACAAGTCAGGGGATATGGGGTACTGATTGTGGATGATCAGCCATCATCACAGTGAATGGTAGTGCAAGTTTGAAGGGCTGAATGGCCTACTCCTGCACCTATTGTCTATTGTCTGGCTGCCGTGTATGCAGCGTTACACACGGGAACGAACAGACAAACGAATAAACGCAGGCTTATCCCCTGGGCAGTGGAATCAGGGTGCCCCTCCCCCCACTGATTCACTACCCTCTGACTAAAGAAAATCCTCATCTCCTTCCTAAAGGAACGCCCTTTAATTCTGAGTCTGTGCCCTCTGGCCCTTGACTCTCCCACTAGTGGAAACATCCTCTCCACATCCACTCTGTCCAAGCCTTTCACTATTCGGTAAGTTTCAATGAGGTTCCCGCTCAACCTTCTTAACTCCAGCGAGGACAGGCCCAGTGCCGTCAAACGCTTGTCATACGTTAACCCGCTCATTCCTGAAACGGGGGGGGGGGGGGGGGGCGGGGACGGTGGAAAGATCCTTGTGGAACCGTGACACACTTCCAGAGGTTCAGAATCTTTGGGTGAGTGCGGAGAGCCGCAAGGAGACGGGGGTGGGGGTGGGGGAGAGGGGAAGGTTAGAGGTTCCTCACTTGAAGTCGCCGTCTTTGTACTTGCCGAACGCTTGGAGAACCACGGTGATGATGGCCATCAGTGGTTTCACCACACAGAACTGGAGGGTGGCCTGAGAACAACAAACAGCGGTGTTAAATAACCACCAGCTCCCAGTCGCCATTACAAGCTCAACCTGAGAGAATTAGATCACAGATAGACACAAAATGCTGGAGTAGCTCAGTGGGTCGGGCAGCATCCCTGGAGAAAAGGAATAGGTGATGTTTTGGGTCGAGACCCTTCTTCAGACCTTGGAATTAAGAATTTATCTTTTTTTAAAAAATATATGTTTTCTTTTAAACATTTAACTATATTTACATAGAGACCAGGAGGTCTATATTCAATGTGTATTTTGACACTGGACTCATATTTAGGTTACACCTGTTATTAATATAATCCTGATCCCTATGAAGAAGGGTCTCGACCCGAAACGTCGCCTATCTCCTTCGCTCCTTAGATGCTGCTGCACCCGCTGAGTTTCTCCAGCTTTTTGTGTAACCCCCTATCAATATCATTGTTATGTTTAGCACTTTTCTTTTTGCTTTGTTTTTTGTTTTGGGGAAAAAAAGCTAATGAAAAGATTTTTTTTTTAAAAGAAAAGAATTAAATCACACAGCCTCCCAAGATGGTCTTCAACCAGACTGAGGAGAGCAGCAGATGGATGGGTGCAGCGGTAGAGTTGCTGCCTCACAGCGCCAGAATCCCGGGTTCGATCCCGACTACGGGTGCCTGTCTGATCGGAGTTTGTACGTTCACCCCGTGACCTGCGTGTGTTTTCGCCGAGATCTTCGGTTTCCCCCCACACTCCAAAGACGTGCGGGTTTGCAGGTTAATTGGCTTGGTATGAATGTAAAATTGTCCCTAGTGCGAGTAGGATAGTGCTAGTGTGCGGGTTGGCGTGGACTCCTTGGGCCGAAGGGCCTGTTTCCACACAGCATCTCTAAACTAAACGAAGGAACATGACCCTTCATGCCAGCAGATCCTGCCACACACATTACAAAGTAAAAAGGCGGCACGGTGGAACAGAGGCCGAGTTGCTGCCTCACAGCGCCAGAGATCCCTAATTATGGGTGCTGTCTGTACGGAGTTTGTACGTTCTCCTTGTGCTTGCATTAATTTCCTCCGTGTGCTCCGGTTTCCTTCAACACTCCAAAGACGTGCAGGTTTGAAAGTAAATTGGTTTCTATAAATTGTCCCCAGTGTGTAGAATAGAACTAGTTTACAGGTGACTGTGGTCAGCCCAGACTCGGTGGGCCGAAGGGCCTGTTTCCACACTGCATCTCCAAACTAAACAGAACGCTGTACAAGACGTCGGTGGGGCCGCATTTGGAGTTTGGTCACACTCCATTTTGAAATTAAAGAAACATTGTGCTCCAAGGTGGACACAAATGCTGGAGAAACTCAGCAGATGAGGCAGCATCTATGGAGCAAAGGAAATAGGCAACGTTTCGGGTCGAGACCCTTCTTCAGACTCCAATGTTCCCAACAGTGGCAGGAACAAAAGTGCAGAGGGAAATGGGCCAAACACAGGAAAATGGGCCGAAAATGTGGACGGAAACTTTGGAAGGAGAAGGATAGGGACCCACAACCCCTTTTATGGTGGAAAGGGTCAAAAAGTTCAAATTCCTGGGCGTGCATATTCCGAAGATCTTTCCTGGTCCCAGCACACTGATGCAATTATAAAGAAGGCACATCAGCGCCTCTACTTCCTGAGGGTCGGTATGTCAAAGAGGACTTTCTCGAACTTCTGCAGGTGCACAGTAGAGAGCATACTGACCGGTTGCATCGTGGCCTGGTTCGGCAACTTGAGCGCCCAGGAGCGGAAAAGACTGCAGAAAGTTGTAAACGCTGCCCAGTCCATCACCAGCTCTCGGACCTCCCTACCATCGAAGGGATTTATCACAGTCGCTGCCTCAAAAAAGCTGCCAACATCATCAAAGACCCACACCATCCTGGCCACACACCGTAGTCATCGGGAAGAAGGTACAGGAGCCTGAAAACTGGAATGTCTAGGTTCAGGAACAGCTTCTTCCCTACAGCCAAAAGGCTATTAAACACAACATCAAATAAGCTCTATTATTATTGCACTATATCTGTTTATTTATTGTATATATATATATATATATATATATATATGGTCACTGGACTTTTATCTCCTGTTCTGTACTACGTTTACAAATTCTGTTGTGCTGCAGCAAGCAAGAATGTCATTGTCCTATCTGGGACACATGACAATAAAACTCTCTTGAATCTTGAGCTTAGTGGGGCGTCTTGGTCAGTATGGATGAGTTGGGCCGAAGGGCCTGTTTTCCGCTGCATGACTCTTTGAGACATGACCAATGTGTGACAGAGTTTAGTTTAGCTATACAGCGCGGAAACGGCCCCACCGGCCCACCCACCGATCCCCGCACACTAACACTATCCTTCCTACACACACTAGGGACAATTTTGCACATACACCAAGCCAATTAACCTACAAACCTGTACGTCTTTGGAGTGTAGGAGGAAGCGAAGATCTCAGAGAAGACGCACGTGGCCACGGGGAGACTCGTGAACTAGTTCTATCCCACGCACTGGAGACAATTTATAGAAACCAATTAACTTACAACTGAAGATGCCGAGAAGTGTGTTCAGCTCTGGCTGAACAATATCGAAGATTGTGATGTGGACTCGATAAGAAGAAGATGGGGAGAAATCGGTACGGCCAGCACCCGGATCGAACCCGGGTCTCCGGCACCGCAAGCGCTGACCGGCAGCAACTCTACCGCTGCGCCACCGTGACCACCCAGTTACTAAACTCCAAGTACGCCCTCCAATTTGCAAAAAATGATCACAGGTTTAAATTGTCGTGTGTGCGTGTAGGAGAGTGTTAGTGTACGGGGATCGCTGGTAGGTGCGGACTCAGTGGGCCGAAGGGCCTGTTTCCGTGCTATGTCTCCAAAGCTAGGCTGAACTAAAAAGGTTGGAATGTCGCTCCAAGCTCAGAAGAACAAAAATGTTTCGTGGCAAACTGCACCTTTATTTGGAAACATTGTGCCGGCTCGCATAATGAATAAACATACATATCACCTGGCTGGTAAACACATTAATGACCTTTAACTGTAGAACAAGGATGTAATTAAGCTGGAATGTGTGCAGAGAAGATTTACAAGGATGTTGTCAGGACTCGAGGGCATGAGCAAGTGGATAGGGCTGGGACTCTATTCCTTGGAGCACAAGAGGATGAGGGGTGATCTTATAGAGGTGGTGAAAATCATGAGAGGAATAGATCTGGTAGACGCACAGAGTCTCTTGCCCAGAGTAGGGGAATCGAGGACCAGAGGACATGGCTTTAAGGCGAAGGGGAAAAGATTTAATGGGAACGTTTTCACACAAAGGGTGGTGGGTGTATGGAACGAGCTGCCAGAGGAGGTAGTTGAGGCTGGGACTATCCCAATGTTTAAGAAACAGTTAGACAGGTACATGGACAGGGATCTGGGCCAAACGCGGCGAGGTGGGGCTAGTGTAGCTGGGACACGTCGGCCGGTGTGGGTAAGTTGGGTCGATGGGCCTGTTTCCACGCTGTATCACTCTATGACCTACCTGCTTGCAGAAGCGCAGAAAGCCAATGGAGTAGGTCTTGCCCCAGAGGCAACATGTCCCATACATACAGCTTGATCTGGGAACAAGAGAGAAGCTGGTCAGGAATAGTACCGTGAGAGAGGGAGAGAGCAAACCGTGACATGGACCACTCAGACAAACTGCGCTCAGATAGATCATAAGTGATAGGAGCAGAATGAGGCCATTTAGCCCACCAAGTCTACCCCGCCATCCAATCATGGCTGATCTATCTCCCCCTCCTAACCCCATTCTCCGGCCTTCTCCCCGTAACCCCCGTACGAATCAATAATCTATCTCTCCCTTAAAAATATCCACTGACGTTGCCTCCACAATTGTCTGAGGCAAAGAATTCCACAGATTCACCACCTGACTAAAGAAATTGCTCCTCATCTCCTTCCTAAAGGAACCCTAACCCTAACCCTCTAGTCTTAGACTCTCCCACTAGTGGAAACATCCTCTCCACTTCCACTCTATCCAAGCCTTTCACTACTCAGTAAGTTTACCACAGACCAAGTCAGTGAATATTTTTAAGGCAGCGATAGATAGATTCTTGATTAGTACGGGTGTCAGGGGTTATGGGTAGAAGGCAGGAGAATGAGTTTGGGAGGGAGAGATAGATCAGCCATGATTGAATGGCAGAGTAGACTTGATGGGCCGAATGGCCTAATTCTGTTCCGAAAACTTACGAACGTATGACACAAAGTGCTGGAGTAACTCAGCAGGTCAGGCAGCATCCCTGAAGAACGTGGTGAGTTGACGTTTCGAGTCGGGTCCCTTCTTCACAGTGCAGTCTGACGAAGGGTCCAACCCAAAACGTCACCTGTCCATGTGTAGGAAGGAACTGCAGACGCTGGTTTAAACCAAATGTAGGCACAAAAAGCTGGAGTAATTCTGCGGGTCTGGAGAAAAGAAATAGGTGACATTTCGGGTCTGTAGAAGGGCCTCGACCCGAAACGGCACCTATTCCTTTCCTCCAGAGATGCTGTCCGACCCGCTGAGTTATTCCAGCTTTTTAAGTCTACATGACTTCTCAATGTGTAAGAAAGAACTGCAGATGCTGGTTTAAATCGACGGTAGACACAAAATGCTGGAGTAAATCAGCGAGACAGGCAACATGTCAGGGGAGAAGGAATTGGCGACGTTTCGGGTCGAGACCCTTCTTCAGGCCTATCCATCACCTATCCGTGTTCTCCAAGGATGTGGCCTGACCCGCTGAGTTACTCCAGCACTCTGTGTCTTTGTTTGTTACCCAGCACCGGCAGATCCTGGTTTCAACAAGAAGACTAGACTTGGCGATCGACTCACTCGATGGACTTGCCACGAATCTCTGACATGATTGCACTTTCACCGCCGAGGTATTCATAGCACAGGCTGAGGAAGTTGTAGATCACGAACGCTGCAAGAGAAAGCAAATTAGTGATACAGCCGCACGGCCCGACTGCCCATCAATCACCAGCATCATGAATGCATTGGAGGGTTTCAGCTACAGGGGGAGGCTGGATAGGGCAGCATGGGGGCCCAGCGGTAGAGTTGCTGCCTCACAGCGCCAGAGACACAGGTTCCATCCTGACCACGGGTGCTGCCTGTATGGAGTTTGCACGTTCTCCCCATGACCCACGTGGGCTTTCCCCGGGTGCTCCGGTTTCCTCCCATACTTCAAAGACGTGCAGGTGCAGGTTTGTAGGTTAATTGGCCTGGGTTTGTATACTTGGTGCAAGTGTGAATAGTTCCTAGTGTGTGTAGGATAGTGTTTAGAGTGTGGGGATGGCTTGTTGGTGCGGAGACTCGGTGGGCCGAAGGGCCTGGTTCCGTGCTGTACTTCTAAACTAAAGTCAACCAAAAAGTTGCTGAGTATTTCAGAAAATGCACAAGGAGTGAACAGTCTAACACAGCGTACAGGAGGATACAAAGTTCCAGAGCCGTCTCATCCCAGGATGAACGATCCTGCATTAGCGGTGCAGCGGTAGGTAGAGTTGCTGCCCTACAGCGTCAGAGACCCGGGTTCGATCCTGACCTCGGGGGCTGCCTGTGCGGAGTTTGCACGTTCTCCCCGTGACAGCGTGTTGTTTTCTCTGGTTTCCTCCCATTGATGAATTGGCTCGGCGCAGACAGCACCCGTAGTCAGGGTGGAACCTGGGTCTCTGGCGCTGTAAGGCAGCAGCTCTACCCGCTGCACCACCGTGCCGACCCGATCCAACCTCTCCCTGTCGCTGACATTTCTACCCGGCTGGAAAAAGGTTCTGACTGTCTCCCCTGTCTGGGACTCTATTCCAAAAGGGAAATGCTCCCCTCTCTCTCTCTCTCCAAGCCCCAACAAAGATTTAAAAAAACAAAAAAAAATTTCGAAGGAGAAGGGGTGGGAAACAGGCGGAGGCATATAAACAGAGGCGAGTTTCTAAATCCAGCTTTATTTTTCCTACTAGCGGGAATGCGGCGGCCAAAAATAACATTGGCTTTCTGCTGGATAAGCAACAGGCTGGAGGCCTGCGAGGAATAGGACGGCACGGTGGCGCAGCGGTAGAGTTGCTGCCTCACAGCGACAGAGACCGGGTTCCATCCCGACTACGGGAGCTGTCTGTACGGAGTTTGTATGTTCTCCCCGTGAGCTGCGTGGGTTTTCTCCCGAGATTTTTGGTTCCCTCTCACACTCCAAAGACGTGCAGGTTTGTAGGTTAACTGGCATGGTATATGTGTAAATTGTCCCTGGCGTGTGTAGGATAGTGTTAGTGTGCGGGGATCGCTGGTCGGTGTGGACACGGTGGGCCGAAGGGCCCGTTTCCGTGCTGAATCTCTAAAGTGAACGCAATGGGTGAAGGCAGGGAGTAGACCGGTCCTAAAGACTAGAGGCGACTTATGGTGGGATCTGAGAGTCAGGAACACAGAAAACTGTCAGTTAAAATAATGAATCCGGCAGAATGGGCAAAGATAATTCCCTTCCGTGGGACATTTAGGAGAATGATGTCCGGAGCTGTGGGAGAGAGAGGGAGAGAGTAAGGACCAGAATCGCTGGTGGGCGCTGACTTGGTGGGCCAAAGGGCCTGTTTCCACGCTGTCTCTAAACCAAACTAACTGGAAACATATAAGATTGTTAAGGGCTTGGACATGCTAGAGGCAGGAAACATGTTCTCGATGTTGGGGGAGTCCAGAACCAGGGGCCTCAGTTTAAGAATAAGGGGTAAGCCATTTAGAACGGAGACGAGGAAACACTTTTTCTCACAGAGAGTGGTGATTCTGTGGAATTCTCTGCCTCAGCGGGCGGTGGAGGCAGGTTCTCTGGATGTTTTCAAGAGAGAGCTAGATAGGGCTCTTACAAATAGCGGAGTCAGGGGATATGGGGAGAAGGCAGGAACGGGGTACTGATTGGGGATGATCAGCCATGATCGCATTGATTGGCGGTGCTGGCTCGAAGGGCCGAATGGCCTACTCCTGCACCTATTGTCTATTGTTGCAGGGATATAAACAATGCATAAAATATTCATCGATTATAAATTAATAAACCCACACATGTTGGGTAATAGTCGTACATTCACAGCTTTAATAAATTATTCATTGGTATGAAACAGAACACACGTCTCATCTCAATTCCTCCCACGCTATATGGTACCCTGTGCTGGCAACACCGCTGACATTTGGATTAGAGGCTATTAGCTAGAAGGAGAGGCTGGACAATCTTGGTGTGTTTTCGCTGGAACGTCAGAGGTTGAAGAGAAACCCGATGGAGGTACATACATTTATGAGAAGCCGAGACAGGCCAGGCAGAATATTTTTCCCTCCTAGGGTGGAAATGTCAAGGACTAGAAGGCATCGTTTTATAGGTGAGAGAGGGGGGGAAAGTTTAAAGGAGATGTGCGGGATATGTGTTTATCTTTACACAGAGTGGTGGGCGCCAGGGGTGGTGGTGGAGGTCTAAGAGGCTTTTATATCCGTGATAGCGGCGTATAATGCCCCGTCCCACTTAGGAAACCTGACCGGACACCTCTGGTGACCTTGCGCCCCACCCAAGGTTTCCGTGAGGTTCCCGGGGGTTTCCGTGAGGTTCCTGGAGGTTTTGGTCACTCTCCCTAATGGTTGAAAGTGGTTTCCGCGTAGTCGAGGCTTCTTCTATGTTCCTGCTATTATTTCAACAAATTCAAAACTGGCCTTGACTAAAAATAGGTTGCCGTTTGGTCGAGGCCAGTGGAGTGGGGTTGCTATTTACTTACAGGCAGTCGAAGGCAATCTCCTTCGCTGACCGGCAATTTTGATTGGCTCATTGGAGTTTTCAGCAAAGATCCTACAGGATCTTTGGTTTTCAGGGCCTTGAAGATCCACCGGAAGGTAAAATGCCCGCTAACTTTATTAAACGTCTTAAAAGTGTCTCCACTCCTTCTCTCCCCCTTCTCTTTCCCTTTCTCTGTCCTTCTCTCCCTCCCTCCCGCGCTCTCTAAAGGACTTAAAGAGGCTGTAATATCGGCACATGGATGTGCAGGGACTGTGCGAGGGGGGATATGCAGCATGTGCAGGCAGAGGAGAATGGTTTAACTTGTTCGGCATCATGTTCGGCACAGACACTGTGGGCCGAAGGGCCTGTTCCTGTGCTGTCTGTTCTTTGTTGCATGCTTTATGACACGGAATTCTGCCACACTCTTCCCAAAGCATGGGAAGTTGCAAAACACATTCCAACCACTGTCATATTCTAGGAAGTGCGGCTGCTAACTTTGCACAGAGCAAGTTTCAAGATCACGACACCAAGATAGTTTAGTTTAGTTGAGATATACAGCGTGGAAAGGTCGCCCTTTGACCCACCGAGTCCGCTCCGACCAGCGATCCCTGCACACTAAATACTACCCGGCACGCACACTCGAGATAATTTGCAATTTTTAACTGAAGCCAAATTAACCTACAAACCTGTGGGTTCATTCATCAGTCTGAAGAAGGGTTTCAACCCGAAACGTTGCCTTTTTCCTTCGCTCCATAGATGCTGCCGCATCTGCTGAGTTTCTCCAGCAATTTTATCTAACTACAAACCTGTACATCTTTGGAGTGTGGGAGGAAACCGGAGCACCCGGAGAAAACCCACACAGTCATGGGGAGAACGTACAAACTCTGTACAGACAGCACCCGTAGTCGGGATGGAACCCGAGTCTCTGGCGCTGTGAGCGCTGTAAGGCAGCAACTCTACCGCTGTGCTACTGTGCCGCCCCTGATTTAATTTAGCAACTCTACCCCTGATTTAAGAATTTTTTTTTTGTTGAAAAGAATAAAGTCATCACAACGTTGTACTGACTCTTCGAACACACTGTCCTGGGTCACTCCCACATCAGTACCGACACATCCCTTTGCCATCACCCAGGCAACCGGAGCAGATGCTTTGTCACTCCAGTCTCTTGAAAGGATTAAGCTACGCGCATTGCTAAGCAATGGCCTTTGAACAAACATCAAGCTCTGCCTGCAGGCCCCTGAGAAACAACAACATGTGGACGGGCACAAATACCACCATCTGCCGTTGCTCAACAGGTCTGGCCGCTGAACAAAAGAGGCCTGAAGAAGGGTCTCGACCCACAACGTTACCCATAGAAACATAGAGAACAGGTGCAGGAGGAGGCCATTCAGCCCTTCGAGCCAGCACCGCCATTCAATATGATCATGGCTGATCGTCCCCAATCAGGAATTCTCTGCTTCAGAGGGTGGTGGAGGCAGGTTCTCTGGATGCTTTCAAGAGAGAGCTAGATAGGGCTCTTAAAAATAGCGGAGTCAGGGGATATGGGGAGAAGGCAGGAACGGGGTACCGATTGGGGATGGGGTACCGAATGGCCTACTCCTGCACCTATTGCCTAATAACCCGTGCCTGCCTTCTCCCCATATCCCTTGATTCCGCTAGCCCCTTGAGCTCTATCTAACTCTCTCTAATCCATCCGGTGATTTGGCCTCCACTGCCCTCTGTGGCAGGGAATTCCACAAATTCACAACTCTCTGGGTGAAAAGGTTTGTTCTCTCCTCAGTCTTAAATAGCCTCCCCCTTTATTCTAAGTGTGGACCCTGGTTCTGGACTCGCCCAACATTGGGAACATTTTACCTGCATCTAGCTTGTCCAGTCCTTTTATAATTTTTTGTTTCTATAAGGTCCCCCTCATCCTTCTAAACTCCAGTGAATACAAGCCTAGTCTTTTCAATCTTTCCTCATATGAGTCCTCCTTTCTCATATGACAGACCCCTTCCTTCTCTCCAGAGATGCTGCCTGACCCGCTGAGCTACTCCAGCAGTTTGTGCCTATCTTCGGAGTAAACCAGCATCCGCTCTGCTGGAAGCGCTGCCATGCTGCCCAAACAGCCCATCATAGTTCCCCGACTAGTTTGACAGTCCTTGTCATTCATTTTACTGTTTTCAGTTTGGATTAGTTCAGATTACTGCAGATGTTGGAAAGATCGAAGGTAGATAAAAATGCTGGAGAAGCTCAGCAGGTGAGGCAGCATCTATGGAGCGAAGGAATTGGCAACGTTTTTGGTCGAGACCCTGAAGGTCAGTTTGTAACTGGTCTACACCTAGAGACCATTTACTAAACTTTGCACCAAAGATGGACACGAAGATGGACATGGTTTCAGCACCTAAGTTACAGAGAAAGGTTGAACAAGTTAGGTCTTTATTCTTTGGAGCGCAGAAGGTTAAGGGGGGACTTGATAGAGGTCTTTAAAATGATGAGAGGGATAGACAGAGTTGACGTGGATAAGCTTTTTCCATTGAGAGTAGGGAAGATTCAAACAAGAGGACATGATTTGAGAATTAAGGGACAAAAGTTTAGGGGTAACATGAGGGGGAACTTCTTTACTCAGAGAGTGGTAGCTGTGTGGAATGAGCTTCCAGTGGAAGTGGTGGTGGGAGGTTCGATTTTATCATTTAAAAATAAATTGGACAGGTATATGGACGGGAAAGGAATGGAGGGTTATGGTCTGAGTGCAGGTAGATGGGACTAGGTGAGAGTAAGTGTTCGGCACGGACTGGAAGGGCCGAGATGGCCTGTTTCCGTGCTGTAATTGTTATATGGTTAAGTGAACCCAGCGTGGGGGGGGGGGGGGCTGGCATGAGGAGGGGGAGGGGCGAAACGGGGTGAGGGGGGAGTAGTACAAAGGGTACCCGCCGTGTATATTTTGTCAGAGCCCTTTATCTGGCGACTGTTTGCATACCTTGGGGAGGCAAGCAAAGAATTTCAACGTGACTTATCACGTGACAATAAAGTGTTCTATTCATTCATTTGTAGGAAGGAACTGCTGATGCTGGTTTAAACCGAAGATAGACACAAGATGCTGGATTCATGCTGGGGTAACTCAGGAGGTGGTAGGAGGCCCTTTAGCACACCAAGCCTACACTAGCTCCGTCTGTCTGACTCTGCGTAAGAGCAGAAGGTAGACATAAAATGCTGGAGTAACTCAGCGGGTCGGGCAGCATCTGTGGAGAACATGGATAGGTGACGTTTCACCGAGTGCTGGAGTAACTCAGCGGGTCAGGCAGCATCTGTGGAGAACATGGATAGGTGACGTTTCACCGAGTGCTGGAGTAACTCAGCGGGTCAGGCAGCATCTGTGGAGAACATGGATAGGTGACGTTTCACAGAGTGCTGGAGTAACTCAGCGGGTCAGGCAGCATCTGTGGAGAACATGGATAGGTGACGTTTCACAGAGTGCTGGAGTAACTCAGCGGGTCAGGCAGCATCTGTGGAGAACATGGATAGGTGACGTTTCACAGAGTGCTGGAGTAACTCAGCAGGACGGGCAGCATCTCTGGAGAGAAGGAAATAGATGAAGTTTCAGGTCAAAGCCTTCCTGGCTACACATAGTAAACTTTGTAGCTGCCTCTGGTGATTTGAATACGAGACCTCCTGGACAGTGTGCCCAGATGTGGGAACCGGCCAGGAGGGAGGAAAGGGTACCGCGCCGTTCACGTACCCTCGTAGCAGTCCCGGACAGTGTTGAAGTAGATGTAGTACTGGTCGTTGGTGAAGAAGAGCAGACTGAGCCAGGAGTCAAAGGCGTAGATGGGGACGATGAAGAGGATGCGTACAATGTGTCTCTGCTCGTTCGGGACACTGTAGCATCGCAGGTGCATGTAAATCTGCAAGAAGAAAAGAGGTGTCGGCACATGGGATGTGACGGGGTGCCAGGCAGGGGGAAGGGGAGTCCAAGAGAAGGGGGGGTGCAAGGAAAGGGGGGTACAAGGGAAGGGGGTGCAATGGAAGAGGGAGGTACAAGAGAAGGGGGGGTACAAGAGAAGGAGGGGTGCAATGGAAGAGGGGGGTGCAAGACAAGGGGGGGTGCAAGACAGGGGGGGTGCAAGACAAGGGGGGGTGCAAGACAAGGGGGGGTGCAAGGGAAGGGGGGGGGGTGCAAGGAAAGGGGGGGGGTGCAAGGGAAGGGGGGGTGCAAGGGAAGGGGGGGGTGCAAGGGAAGGCGGGGTGCAAGAGTAGGGGGGTGCAAGGAAAGGGGGGGGTGCAAGGGAAGGGGGGGGTGCAAGGGAAGGGGGGTGCAAGAGAAGGGGGGGTGCAAGAGAAGGGGGGGTGCAAGAGAAGGGGGGTTGCAAGAGAAGGGGGGGTGCAAGAGAGGGGGGGTGCAAGGGAAGGGGGGGTGCAAGGGAAGGGGGGGTGCAAGGGAAGGGGGGGTGCAAGGGAAGGGGGGGTGCAAGGGAAGGGGGTGCAAGGGAAGGGGGGTGCAAGGGAAGGGGGGGTGCAAGGGAAGGGGGGGTGCAAGGGGAAGGGGGGGTGCAAGGGAAGGGGGGGGTGCAAGGGAAGGGGGGTGCAAGGGAAGGGGGGGTGCAATGGAAGGGGGGGTGCAAGAGAAGGGAGGGGGTGCACAGGACGTACAGACACACTCCCGGATTACACAATTGCCAACTTGCGTAAACATGCATTAACTGGTCCGAAGAAGGGTCTCAACCCGAATCATCACCGATTCCTTCTCTCCACAGACGCGGTCTGAGCCGCTGAGTTACTCCAGCACTTTGTGTCTCTCTGATATGAACAATTCTGCACTCAGTCCCTCGAGCGATCAAGGCAGTTTGTAATAAGTGATAGCAGCAGAATGAGGCCATTCGGCCCATCAAGTCTACTCCGCCATTTGATCTATCTCTCCCTCCTAACCCCATTCTCCTGCCTTCTCCCCATATCCCCCGACACTCGCACTAATCAAGAATCTACATAACTACCTTAAAAATATCCACTGACTTGGCCTCCACAACCGTCTGTGGCAAAGAATTCCACAGATTCACCACCCTCTGACTAAAGAATTTCCTCCTCATCACCGACCTAAATGAACGTCCTTTAATCCTGAGGCGATGCCCTCTGGTCCTAGACTCTCCCACTAGTGGAAGCAATCTCTCCACATCCACTCTATATCCAAGCCTTTCACCATTCTGTATGTTTCAGTGAGGTCACCCCTCATTTGTCTAAACCCCAGCAAGTACAAACCCAGTGCCGTCAAACGCTCATCATAGGTTAACCTACTAACTTCTGGGATTATTCTTGTACATGTTCATGTGCTTGTTAAACGCTTCTCCAAACTTCCACAACATCATTGCAATTTAGGATTGGGTAATAATGTACACTTAGAGATAGAGCCCAGAAACAGGCCCTTTGGCCCATCGTGTCCGCACCGACCAGCGATCACCCCGCATATTAACACTATCCTACACACACAAAAGACAATTAACCGACAAACCTGTACGTCTTTGGAGTGTGACACAGAAAATAGGTGCAGGATTGGGGACGATCAGCCATGATCACAATGAATGGCGGTGCTGGCTCGAAGGGCCGAATGGCCTCCTCCTGCACCTATTTTCTATGTTTCTATGAAAAGGCTACATTTCCTTTATTAGAACTCAGACTTAAACCTCTTGGGACCATTCTCCCTCTTCTCCCCTGGGAACCAGGCAAGAAACAAAGACAATAGGTACAGAAGTAGGCCATTCGGCCCTTCGAGCCAGCACCGCCATTCAATATGATCACGGCTGATCAACCAAAATCAGTACCCCATTCCGGCTTTTTCCCCATATCCCGTGATTCCCTTAGCCCTAACTCTCTCTTGAAAACATCCAGTGAATTGGCCTCCACTGCATTCTATGGCAGAGATTCACAACTCTCTGGGTGAAAAAGTTTTTCCTCATCTCAGTCCTAAATGGCCTACCCCTCATTCTTAAACTGAGTGATCCCTGGTTCTGGACTCCCCCAACATCGGGAACATGTTTCCTAGAAACGTAGAAAATAGGTGCAGGAGTAGAGGCCATTCGGCCCTTCGAGCCTGCACCGCCATTCAATGTGATCATGGCTGATCATCCAACTCAGTATCCCGTACCTGCCTTCTCTCCATACCCCCTGATCCCTTTAGTCACAAGGGCCACATCTAACTCCCTCTTAAATATAGCCAATGAACTGGCCTAGGGGAGGAAATATGAAGATCTCGGAGCAAACCAACGCAGGTCACGGGGAGAAGATACAAAGTCCTTTACAGACAGCACACGTGGTCAGCATGGAGCCCGGGTTTCTGGCGCTGTGAGGCAGCAACTCGACCGCTGCGCCACCCCGGTTCTTGTGTTTCTAGACCATACATCCAAGGATAAAGCCTTTATGTGAATGACCCAATTTATTTTCATTAGAGTGGAAAATGAACACGGTCCCAAGATGTGACTGCAGTAAATCTCTGATAATAAGGCACTCTTGGATGGAGATTTTTGGTTTTATTTTTAGAGATAGAGCGTGGAAACAGGTCATTAGGCCCACCGAGCCCGCACTGACCATCCGTCACACGAGCTCCATGTTATTCCACTTTCTCATCCACTCCCCACACACTAGGGGGCAATTTACAAGAGGGCCTATTAATCTACCAACCTGTGCGTCTTGGGGATGTGGGGGGAATCCGGAGCACCCTTGGGAAGACCCACGCCGGTCACGGGCAAACTCCACACACACCCGTGGTCAGGATCTTGTGCCTGGGTGAGGTCTGCTGTATGCTGTATGGTTTTACCGGGTTGGATGTAAAGCAAAGCATTTCACTGTGACAATGAAGTATCATTGAAACCATTAGTGAGTGGCCCGGGTTCGATCCTGACTACGGGTGCTGTCTGTACGGCGTTTGTACTTTCACCCCGTGACCCGTGTGGGTTTTCTCCGAGATCTTCGGCTTCCTCCCATGCTCTAAAGATGTGCAGGTTTGTAGGTTAGTTGGCTTCAATAAATTGTCCCTAGTGTGTGTAGGGTAGTGTTTGTGTGTGGGTCTCGCTGGTCGGTGCAGACTCGGTGGGCCGAAGGGCCTGTTTCCGCGCTGTATCTCTAAACTAAACGACGGGACGAGTGCAGAAAGGGATCTCACAGCTAAACATGTCCGGTTTCCGTGATAATGAAGCAACAGGCAAGGGTTGTACTGGAGCCGTGGGAGCCTGGCTTCACCAGGAGACAGCACTGCACCAAGGCTGCACGTCTCACTGGTGTGAGTGTCGTCACTCAGCAACCATCAGCTCCACACACGTCAGTGACAAGGCCTGGCAACATCGGGAGAGAGGGGGGGAGGGGGAGAGAGAGAGAGAGACAGAGAGAGAGTGAGACAGAGAGAGAGAGAGAGACAGAGAGAGAGAGAGAGAGAGAGAGAGAGAGAGAGAGAGAGAGAGAGAGAGAGAGAGACACACACACACACACAGAGATAGAGGGAGAGAGGGGGAGGGAGACACACACACACACACACACACACACAGACAGAGACGGGGAGAGGGAGAGACAGCCAGATTAGGGGAAGGGGAGGTGCAGCGAGACCTGGGTGCGCCTGTACATCAGTTGCTGAAAGTAAACATGCAGATACATTGGGCAGTGAAGAAAGCCAATAGCATGTTGGTCTTCATTGCGAGAGGATTTGAGTTTAGGAGCAAAGAGGTCCTACTGCAGTTGTACAGGGCCCTGGTGAGACCGCACCTGGAGTATTGTGTGCAATTTTGGTCTTCTAATTTGAGGAAGGACATTATTGCTATTGAGGGAGTGCAGCGTAGGTTCACCAGGTTAATGCCCGGGTTGGGTGGACTGACGTACAATGAAAGAATGGGTTGACTGGGCTTGTATTCGCTGTAATTTAGAAGGATAAGGGGGGGATCTTATAGAAACATATAAAATTCTTAAGGGATTGGACAGGCTAGATGCAGGAAAAATGTTCCCGATGTTGGGGGGGGGGAAGTCCAGAACCAGGGGTCACAGTTCAAGAATAAGGGGTAGGACATTTAGGACTGAGATGAGGAAAAACGTTTTCACCCAGAGAGTTGTGAATCTGTGGAATTCTCTGCCACAGAAGGCAGTGGAGGCCAATTCATTGGATGTTTTCAAGAGAGAGTTAGATTTAGCTCTTGGGGCTAACGGAATCAAAGGATATGGGGAGAAAGCAGGAACGGGGTACTGACTTTGGATGATCAGCCATGATCATATTGAATAGTGGTGCTGGCTCGAAGGGCCGAATGGCCTACTCCTGCATTTATTTTCGATGTTTCTATGATATACTTCTAGCAGGTGGCCCTTCAATGCAAGATATTCCAGAGAAAACAATCTCGGTTTCCATTCCCAAATATAAACCAATCCCGAATTGAATTCAAATCTAAACCATTCCCAATCCAAGTTAAGGGAGAGGCATTAGACAGAAGATACATAAATTCTAGGAGCAGAATTAGGCCATTCGGCCCATCAAGTCTACTCCGCCATTCAACCATGGCTGATCTATCTCTCCCTCCTAACTCCATTCTCCTGCCTCCTCCCCATAACCCCTGACACCTGTACTAATCAAGAATCTATCTATCTCTGCCATAAAGATACCCACTGACTTGGCCTCCACCGCCGTCTGCGGCAATGAGTTCCACAGATTCACTGCCCTCTGGCTGAAGACATTCCTCCTCATCTCCTTCCTAAAGGTAGATCTTTTAGTTCTGAGACTTTGACCTCTGGTCCTAGACTCTCCCACTAGTGGAAACATCCTCTCCACGTCCACTCTATCCAGGTTTGGGAGGCATGTCATGGGGAATTGGAGTGAAGTGATTTCTCTCACCTGGTGACAGGTAATTAGGAGCGCCGTCCACACAAAGAACCCCGAGACTCCCTGGGCAGCGGTGGTCATCAGGAAAATCGGCTCTTCCAGCGGCGTGGGGGTGTCGGGCAGCCATGAGACGCCGCGGTTGGCCAGGGTGGTGCTGGAGCCGGGCTCGGGGGCCACCATTGCCGCGGAGAAGGTGCCGACAACGGCGGAGGTCCTGTCGTTGTTGTTGTTGTTGTTGTTGAAGGGCCTCATCTGACCGGAGGGTGGGGGAGGGGGGGAAGAGAAGGATATGGGCGACACATAAATACAGAGGGTTTAAGAAGGAACTGCAGATGCTGGAAAATCGAAGGTGGACAAAAGTGCTGGAGAAACTCAGCGGGTGCAGCAGCATCTGTGGAGCGAAGGAAATAGGTAACGTTTCGGGCTGAAACCCTTAAGGAAATAGGCAACGTTTCGGGATGAAACCCTTCCGGGTTTCGGCCCGAAACGTTGCCTATTTCCATCGCTCCATAGATGCTGCTGCACCCGCTGAGTTTCACCAGCACTTTTGTCTACCTTACATAAATGCAGAGGAATGGGTGAGTGCATGTCACCACAACGGTAGAAATACTGCCTTGCCGAGTTTTTAAGTTTAGTTCACAGACACCGCGCGGAAAAACAGGCCATTCGGCCCACCGAGACCGCGCCAACCAGCATACTAACACTAACCTACATACATTAGGGACAATTTACATTTTCACCAAGCCAATTAACCTACAAATCTGCACGTCTTTGGAGTGTGGGAGGAAACCGAAGATCTCGGAGAAAACCCACGCGGGTCACGTCGTCGACTTTGTACACGTCTAATTTCCAAGCTGACGTTCACTGCCATTGTTAGCATTCATTTCCCTGCTTGTACACTGGAAACCTTTTACTGATCAGGATCATCTCTTCCTCTGCCGGGCCATTACAAGGACATTTCCACTTGACTCTCCACTGGAAGGGGGCCATCCAGAGTTTCGAAGGCAACAATGGTGATATTATGGTGTCCAAACCACAAGGTGCTGGAGGAACTCAGCACAGTGGTGCAGCGGTAGAGTTGCTGCCTCACAGCGCCAGAGACCCGGGTTCCATCCCCACTACGGGTGCTGTCTGTACGGAGTTTGTACGTTCTCCCCGTGACTGCGTGGGTTTTCTCCGGGTGCTCCGGTTCCCTCCACACTCTTAAGACGTACAGGTTTGTGGGTTAATTGGCTTTGGAATAAAAGAGTAAATTGTTCCTCGTGCGTTTAGGATAGTGCTAATGTCCAGGGATCGCTGGTCGGTGCGGACTGGATGGGCAGCAGAACCTGTTTCCACGCTATATCTCTAAACTAAACTGGTAAAACTGTTGCCTCACACGGCCAGAGACCAGTGTTCGACCCTTCTTCTTCTTCTTCTTGCGTGTGGCGTGCACAGCCTAAAGTTGTTGGACAACTTGTTCTATCTGATCTTCCATTTGTGCACGTTGAGTTGATTGCATTAGTCAAAACAGGGCGAACCACGTGAAGGTTGCAATCTTCCACCCCAGAGTTCGACCCTGAGTTTAGAGATACAGCTCAGAAACAGGCCCTTCAGCCCATCGAGTCAGCGCCGACCAGCGATCACCCGTTCACTAACCTGCACACACTAGGAACAATTTTACAACTTGCTAAAAGCCAATTAACCTACAAACCTGTACATCTTTGGAGTGTGGGAGGAAACCAGAGCTTCCAGAGAAAACCCACATGATCACAAGAACATACAAACTCCGTACAGACAGCACCCGTAGTCAGGATCGAACCCGGGTCTCTGGCGCTGTGAGGCAGTGACGCTACAGTTGCGCCACCCCTGACCTCAGGCGATGTCTGTGTGGAGTTTGCATGTTCTCCCTGCGACCATATCGTTTTTCTCTGGACATTCCTCTGTCGGTTTCCTCCTTTAATTTAGATTATTGTCACGTGTACAGAGGTACAGTGAAAATCTTTTTGTTGCGTGCTAACCGGTCAGTGGGAAGACTACATGATTACAATCGAGCCGCCCACAGTGTTCAGATACATGATATAGGGAATAACGTTTAGTACAAGGTAAGCCCCAGTAAAGTCTGATTACAGATAGTCTGAAGGTTTCTAATGAGGTAGATAGTAGTTCAGCGCTGCTCTCTGGTTGTGGTAGGATGGTTCAGTTGCCTGATAACAGCTGGGAAGAAACTGTCCCTGAATCTGGAGGCGTGCGTTGGCCGTTGGGAGGGGGAAGTGGCCAGGGTGAGTCTGGTCCTTGATTATGCTGCTGTCCTTGCCGAGGCAGCGTGAGGGGTAGATGGAGTCAATGGAAGGGAGATTGGTTTGTGTGATGGTCTTCAATGAGGTAGACGTTAGGTCAGGACTGCTCTCTAGTTGGAGGTAGGATGGTTCAGTTGCCTGATAACAATTGGGAAGAAACTGCCCCTGAATCAGGAGGTGGGATATGGGGAAAAATATGAGCCATGATCATATTGAATGGCTGTGCTGGCTCGAAGGGCTGAATGGTCAACTCATGCACCTATTTTATATGTTTCTTGCCAGATGGGAGAGGGGGGAAGAGGGGGGAAGAGGGGGAAAGAGGGAGAGTGGTCCCAAGAGGTTCACAGCTGAGTTCTAGTAAAGGGAACGTAGCCGCTAAATGTAAATCTAGCTCACAACACATGCACAAACAGCAACGCGATCAAAACAGGCGAGCTGATCGTTGAGGGGAAAATATTGGCTGGGTCTCTGGAGAGAGTGCCTGCTCTCCAAAACAGTCCAGCGCAGGTATCACAACCCAGCTGCACTCCTGAACATGCAACAGCATAACACAGCAACAGGCCATTCGGCCCACAATGTCTCTGCCGGACATGATGCCCAGTTAAACTAGTCTTATCTGCCTGCACGTGATCCATATGCCTATATAAAAAGTAAAGGAAGGAACTGCAGATGCTGGTTTAAACCGAAGATAGACACAAAAGGCTGCAGTAACTCAGTGGGACAGGCAGCATGTCTGGCGAAAAGGAATAGGTGACGTTTCGGATCTGAGCAAGGGTCTTAACCCGAAACGTCACCTATTCCTTGCCTCCAAAGATGCTGCCTGACCGGAAGAAACCCACCCAGTCACAGGGAGAACGTGCAAACTCCACACAGACTACGGCAGAGGTCAGGAGGCAGCAACTCTACCGCTGCACCACCGTGCCACCCCGTCCGTTCTAGCACCATGCAGTGATAATGTAGTCAAGAAAGACAGACACAATATGCCGGAGTAACTCAGCTGGTCAGGCCACATCTCTGGAGAAAAGGAATGGGTGATGTTTCGGGTGGAGAACCTTCAGACTGAAAGATGGAGGTGGTGGTAGTGGGGCGGGGGGAGGGGACCGGTGGCAAGAAAGGCATGTCACGAAACGCCACCCAGAGATGCTGCCTCTCCTGTTGTGTTACTCCAGCTTTTTGTCTCTCTCTTACATACATATATATGTAGATACACACACACACACACACACACACAATAATCGTTGCAAAAAGACAAAATGAATGCCCCAA
Organism: Raja brachyura; assembly: GCA_963514005.1. Next base: position 43,043 of record CAUPSL010000323.1, read on the forward strand.
GTCTATGTAGTTCAGAGCTTATTTGGTTGTAGCCCATAAGTTACTCCAGCATTTTGTGTCTTTTGTCAGTGCTAACCAGCATCTGCAGTTCCTTCCAACAATAATCTCGTTCAGCTCACAACACTCTCTTTCCTACAGCCCCGCAGTTTACAGGCCAACTCCTTGGTGGCACAAAGTGACAGGATGTGACACGATTCCTTCAGTTGCAAAGATCAAAGGCTTCAGAGAGTGTTAGGGGAGGGGGGGGGAGGCAGTGCACGGATGAGGTCAGACGGACACAAAAAAGCTGGAGTAACTCAGCGGGACAGGCAGCATCTCTAGAGAGAAGGAATGGGTGACGTTTATCGGGTCGAGGACGTTCTTCAGACCTGAAACGTCACCCATTCCTTCTCTCCAGAGATGCTGCCTGTCCCGCTGAGTTACTCCAGCTTTTTGTGTCTGTCTTCGGTTTAAACCATCATCTGCAGTTCCTTCTTACACATTTTGGTATCTATCTTTGGTTTAAACCAGCATCTGCAGTTCCTTCCTGCACGCGGATGGGCTTGTTCAGTAGCAGCCCGGGGTGAATCTTACAAAAGGCAGGGTTGGATAAACCTTCCGCATCGCCAGGCCAGGCAACACTCAGGCACCTCGGCAGATATTCAGTGAGAGGTGGGGGGGGAAGGGGAAAGAATGCCTGCCATTGCCACAGATTTCTGTGCTGACCAGACGACAGAGGAAATAAACCATGAAACCGTTTAATGGCGGCATGGTGGCGCAGCGGTAGAGTTGCTGCCTCACAGCGCCAGAGACCCGGTTTCCATCCCGACCAGGTGTGTATCTGTACACTGTAAATGGATGGAGTGTAATCATGTATTGTCTCTTTGCTGGCTGGCTAGCACGCAACAAGAAGCTAACCAAGGTCCTGTTTCCACGCTGTATCTCTACAACTAATAGTCGGGGCATGTTGGTTTAGTCGTCAAGTTCTATAGGACCATCAACCAGAGTTTCAGAGAACTGGTCCAGAGACACAGGTTCAAATCCCACTGTGGCAGCTGGGGATATTAAAATTCACGTAATTAAATGAATCCCAGATTAAAAGGTAATCAGTGGAATGTTAACCGAGAAACTGGCAGATTGTTGTTCAATTTCAAATATTACCACCGCTCCCCTCCCCACCTCGACCCAATTCCTTGTCTCTTTCCCGAGTCCCCACTATCCACAGGTGTAGTTTAGTTTAGAGATACAGCACGGAAACAGACCCTTCGACCCACCAAGTCCGCGCCGACCAGCCATCCCCGCACACTCGCACTATCCTACACCCACTAGGGACAATTTGTAATTACACCAATCCAATCAACCTACAAACCTGTTCGTTTTTGGAGTGTGGGAGGAAAGCGAAGATCTCGGAGAAAATCCACGCAGGTCACGGGGAGAACGTGCAGCACCCGTGGTCAGGGTCGAACCCGGGTCTTTGGTGCTGAAAGCGCTGTAAGGCAGCAACTCTACCGCTGCACCATTGTGCCACACTTAAATTAGGTATGAGAGAGGTACAGTATGGAAACAGGCCCTTCAGCCCACAAGGTACATGCTAGCCATCGATCATCTGGTGTGCACCCATTTTTCTACTATCATGCACCACTACTATCTCCCCCCCCCCCACCCCCGTCACCCTGATCTATCCCCTCCCTCCATCACCTCTCAAGCCGTGAACGGTGATTAGTGCCCAGGGGCGGCACGGTGATGCAACAGTAGAGTTGCTGCCTTACAGCACTTGCAACGCCAGAGACCCGGGTTCGATCCTGACCACTGGTGCTGTTTGTATGGAGTTTGTACGTTCTCCACGTGACCCACGTGGGTTTTCTCCGGGTGTTCCGGTTTCCTCTCACGTTCCAAAGACGCGTGTGTTTCTAGGTTAATTGGCATCTGTAAATTGCCCCTAGAGTGCAGGGTAGCACTAGTGTAAGGGTGATCGCTGGTCAGCACTGACTCGGTGGGCCGAAGGGCCCGTTTCCATGCTGTATCTCTAAACTAAACTAAACCAGCCTGGCCTCACTTCACTGCGTTCTCCTGCACACTGTGGCCTTCAGGCTTATCTGAGCTCCAAGAGATTCCTTTCCAATGACGTTCACTCTCCGATCAAATAAATGTTGCTCAGGGCGGCGCAGCGGTCGAGTTGCTGCCTCATAGCGCCAGAGACCCAGGTTCCTAGTGTATGTGTAGGATCGTGTTAGTGTGCGGGGATCGCTGGTCGGTGCGGACTCGGTGGGTCGAAGGGCCTGTTTCCGCACTGTATCTCTAACCTAAACCGAACCAGCATAGGTGTGGTCTGAGGTATTCCTTCCCGATCACACTCACTCTCTGAACAAATAGACGTTGCTCAACTCTCTAAACATTACAAGCCCAGAAGGTAAATAGAAGATGCCACGGAATGGAAATGTCACCTGCGGTCTAGGCCATTACACCGACTCCGATCAATGCAGTCGCTCGCCCAGATTCACACACACTCCATATTTCACAACACAAAGTGCTACAGTAACTCAGCAGGCCAGGCAGCATCGCTGGAAAACGTGGACATTATATGCTGGGATAGTCCCAGCCTCAACTACCTCTTCTGGCGGCTTGTTCCACACACCCGCTACCCTTGGTGTGAGGGGTTTGTTTTTCCACACAGAGGGTGGTGGGTGTATGGAACGAGCTGCCAGAGGAGGTAGTTGAGGTAGGGACTATCCCAACGTTTAAGAAACAGTTATAGACAGGTACAGGTTTGGAGGGATATGGACCAAACGCGGGCAGGTGGGACAAATGTAGCTGGGACATGCTGGCCGGTGTGGGCATGTTGGGCCAAAGGGCCTATTTCCACACTGTGTCACTCTATGACTCCATGACAGGGTGGCACAGTGGCGCAGCGGTAGAGTTGCAGCTTTACAGCGGGTTACATCAGCGGGTCAAGCCGTCCTGATGCGGCGACTCGACTCGAAACGTCGACCATCCCTTCGCCTCCACAGATGCTGACTGGCCTGCCGAGTTTCCCACCCCCCTCCCCAATTCTACCCTTCCTGTTTAAAGGCCAAAGGGTGGACAAACAACCTGCCAGGAAGTATTTTGTACTAAGCGGCGCCTTCTCCTTTAGTAACCACTCAGCCGGCTTCCTGCGAGACCGATTTGTGACATGGTCAGGGAGCGATGTGGACCAGCAGCGGGCTGTAGATTCCCGGAACGGAAAAGGCAAATACAACCCAAGACAGGGCAGGAAAGGACTGTCTGCAAAATCAACGCTCACGGTTCCTTTTGTTATAGAAGGGAGAGGTGGATTTACTTGGCAACGTTACAGGCCACAGTCCCACTTGACCAAGGCGAGAGGCACACACACACACGCATACACATAGACATATACACACACACACACACACGCATACACAGAGGCACACACAGGGACACATACACATAGACATATACACACACACACTGGGACACACACAGGAACACATACACACACAGCATACACATGGACATATATACACACACAGGGACACACACACGCGCTTACACATAGACATATACACACCCCCACACACACGCATAGACATATACACACACAGAGCCACACATATGCACATAGACATACACACACACGCGCCGAGACCTATTCTTCTCAAACAGCAGACATGAACAGTAGCAGGTTCTCAGACAGCTGCCACTTGTACATGGCCTTTGTTTTGTTTAGAGATACAGCGTGGAAACAGGCCCTTCGGCCCATCGGGTCCGCGCCGACACACGATCACACCGTACACTAGTGTGTGATTCTGCCGGACCCGCGGAGTTAATCCAGCTTCTCAGGTACGATACGACAGAACGTTATTCATCCCAGGAGGGAAATTGGTCTGCCAACAGTCATAAAACACAAAATACATGAAACATGAAATTAAAGTGCCGAGTGGCAAGGATTGGGGATGTGCAAAGATTGGCAAGGGCGGGGGGAGGGGGGGGGGTGGTGGTCAGTCTTGTACATGGATTGAGTTTAGTTTAGAGATACATCATGAAAACAGGGCCGTTGGCGAACTGAATCCACGCAGACCATCGATCGCCTGTTCACATTAGTTCTATTTACCTCACTCTCTCATTCATTCCCTACACACCAAGGCCAATTTACAGAGGACCAAGTAACTGTACATCCTTAAATGTGGGAGGAAACAGGCTCTTCAGCCGACCAGGTCCTTGCCAACCAGCGACTTTCCTGCACCCATTAGAGACAATTTTTACATTTATACCAGGTCAATTAACCTTCAAACCTGCACGTCTTTCGAGTGTGGGAGGAAACCGAAGATCCAGGAGAAAACCCACACAGTCACAGGGGGAACGCGCAAACTCCGTACAGACAGCACCCGACGTCAGGATTGAACCCGGGTCTCTGGCGCTGCAATTCTACCGGCGCGCCAGCGTGCTGCCCTATCGGCAACACCTTTGAAAGCTGATTCTACCTTCTAGTTTAAAAAATAAATAAATCTGGAACTTAAGACTGAAATAAAGTCAGAACTCGCGTTCCAGATTTAATAATTAATAAATGAAAAGCCAAATTAAAATGACCACGGAGCGATGAACCTGCTCCCTCTCATGTCGTCCACACATAATTAATAACATAGAACAGGAAAGCACAGGCCCTTCGGCCCACAATGTCCATGACGAACACAACGCCAAGTTAAACTGATCTCCTCTGCCTGCACGTGATCCATATCCCTCCATTCCCTGCACTTCCGTGTGCATATCGAAAAGCCTCTTAAACACCACTATCGTATCTGCCTCCATCACCACCCCTGGCAGCGCATTCCAGGCACCCACCACCCTCTGTGTAAAAAAAACTTGCCCCGAACATCTCCTTTAAGCTTCCCCCTCTCACCTTAAAACTATGGTAGCTACTCTTTGACATTTCCACCCTGGGAAAAAAAGGTTCTGACTGTCTGCCACTCATTGTTGTAAATCATGAGATCATAAGTGATTGGAGTAGAATTAGGCCATTTGGCCCATCAAGCCTTCTCCGTCATTCAATCATGGCTGGGGTGGAAGATTGCAACTTCACATGGTCCGCCCTGTTTCGACTAATGCAATCAACTCGATGTGCACAAACAGAAGATAAAATAGAACAAGTTGTCCAACAACTTTAGGCTGTGCACGCTGATCTTAAAAATATCCATTGACTTGGCCTCCACAGCCTACTGTGGCAAAGAATTCCACATATTCACCACCCCTCAGTCTATGCTTCTATCAAATTTCCTCTTGGCCTCCAATGTTCCAGATTAATTCTGTTTTACTTCTCACAGATGCCGCTTGACCTGCTGTGTGTTCCGGGTATTGGCTGCTATTATTTCTGATTTCTAGCTCCTGCACCTTGTCTCCAGCAATTGCTTCCCCCAATCAGTTTTTTTCCCGCCGAGTTTAGAGATACAGCGCAGAAACTGGCCCTTCGGCCCACCGAGCCCGCGTACACTCGCACACTAGGGACAATTTACAAGTAACTGTACGTCCTTAAATGTGGGGGGAAAAAACCTGCGCTAATTTGGAGCGTGGGAGGAAATAGGAGATCTTGGAGTAATCTAAGGTGACGGGAGGAAATGTACAAACTCTGTACAGGCAGAACCATAGTCAGGATGGAACCCGGGTCTCTAGCGCTGTGAGGCAGCAACTCTACCACTGGTAGACAAAAGTGCTGGAGAAACTCAGCGGGTGCAGCAGCATCCATGGAGCGAAGGAAATAGGCAACGTTTTGGGCCGAAACCCTTCTTCAGACTCAAACTCAACCGCTGCACCACCCAAAGTTCCTCCAGCACTTTGTGCTTTGCTCAAGACTCCAGCGTCTGCAGTTCCTTGCGCCTCAGCTGTTTGTTTTTATGTTTGCATCACCCAGATGTGTCGTGTCCTCTCGAGTATTTAGAGCCCAGGCCTGTTATAACACGTTGATAACATGGAGGCATGTTTGTCAGCTATTTTCCATCAGTAACTTCCAGTGACCTGTCCCTACTGAATAATGAACCAGGGCTGAATGTGAACATACAACTTTCACCTGATATTTTTACACATAACAGCACAAGAACAGGCCCTTCAGCCCACAATGTCTGTGCCGAACGTGATACCAAGACCATCTCATATACTTACGCAGCAGGGAAATAGGCCCTCCAGCCTAACTTGGCCACACCGACCAACATGGCCCATCTGCGCTAGTCCCACCTGCCCTTGTTTGGCCCATATCTCTCTAAACCTAACCTATCCAAGTAAAGACACTCAGCGGGTCAGGCAGCAGCTCTGGAGAGAAGAAGTAGATGACATCTCTGGTCTGAACCCATCTTTGGACACGGTGGTGCAGCGGATAGAGCTGCTGCCTCACAGCGCCAGAGACCCGGGTTCCATCCCGACCACGGGTGCTGTCTGTACGGAGTTTGTACGTTCTCCCCGTGACCCGCGTGGGTTTTCTCCGGGTGCTCCAGTTTCCTCCCACACTCCAAAGGCATACAGGTTTGTAAGCTAATTGGTCTCAGTGAAATTGTAAATTGTCCCTAGTGTGTGTAAGATAATGTTAGTGTCGGGGATCGCTGGTCACCACGGACTCGTGGGCCGCAGGGCCCATTTCCGCACTGTATCTCTAAACACAAAACTAAACTAAAGTGTTCTGACTGTCTACTCAGTTTAGTTTAGTTTAGAGATACAGCATGGAAACAGGCCCTTCGGCCCACCGAGTCCGTGCCGACCAGCGATCCCCGTACACTAGCACCATCGTACACACACTAGAGACAATTCACAATTTATCAAAGCCAATTAACCTACAAACCTGCACGTCTTTGGAGTGTGGGAGGAAACCGGAGCACCCGGCGAAAACCCACGCGGGTCACGGGGAGAACGTACAAACTCCGTACAGACAGCACCCGAGGTCAGGATTGAACCTGGGTCTCTGGCGCTGTGAGGCAGCAACATTACTGCCCATGTCATAGAGTGATACAGTGTGGAAACAGGCCCTTCAGCCCAACTTGCCCAAGCATATCCTAGCTACACTAGTCCCACATGCCTGCGTTTGGTCCATATCCCTCCTAACCCTGTCCTATCCATGTAGCTGTCTAACTGTTTTTTAAACGTTGGGATAGTCCCAGCCTCAACTACCTCCTCTGGCAGCTCGTGCCATACACCACACTCTGTGTGAAAAAGTTACCCCTCATCTCCATACAGACAGCACCCGTAGTCAGGATCGAACCCGGGTCTCTGGTGCTGTGAGGCAGCAACTCTACCGCTGCGCCACCGTGCCACCACACAGATCTCCGCACAGTGTGGAAACAGGTCCTTCAGCCCAACTTGCCCACACCAGCCAACATGTCCCAGCTTCACTAGTCTGTCCAACCTCTTACGATAACATCCTGGGGCAATGACACCAACAGATGACATGGTCAACTCTCCATCTGCTCTTTGCAAGATTTCAAACCGGCTGCTCTCTCTCCAATGAATGATTTTCTGAATTTGTTACAAAGTATTTTGGAATGTCCCTAGAAGTTCATGTGAAGAGATTTAAAGTTTAAGCTTAGTTTAGAGATACAGCGCAGAAACAGTTCCTTCGGCCCACCGAGTCTGCGCCGACCAGCGATCTAGCACTATCCTACACACTAGGGATCATTTGGTTTTACACCCCCCACAAGTCTCACATCATCAAACTAGGACCTTCACAGTGAATGGCAAGGTGTTTTGCAGCGGGTAGAGCTGCTGCCATACAGCAGCAGAGTCCCGGGTTCTATCCTGACTATGGGTGCTGTCTGTATGGAGTTTGTACGTTCTCCCCGTAGGTTTTCTCCGGTTTCTTCCCACACTCCAAAGACGAGCTGGTTTGTAGTTTAATTGGATCTGGCAAATCGTCCTTTATGTGTGTAGGATAGAACTGGTATACGGGTGATCGATGGTCGGCATGGACTCGGTGGGCCGAAGGGCCTGCTTCCGTGATGTATCTCTAAATTAAACTGCCCCTAGTATGTGGGGAGTGGATGAGAATGAGGGATAACACCGTTCCTGTCTTAACTCGCAGTTTCCACATAAAAGAAGTACAGAATTCACTTCTTCAGCAAACATTGTTAATAGCCTTGCTATTAATGTGGCCGGAACATTCAGATATGAAAATCCAAGATGAAAACTTCTGACTGAATACCTCCAACTTCAGGAATAGACATTGGAGCCTCTTTTGGAACGTATGTGTATCGTCCCAGTTATTTCCAGCTTCTTCCAATCCCCATCACCTGTCCATGTAATCAGTGGATTTTTTTCTGTAGGGATACAGCGAGGAAGCCGGCTCCTGGCCCAGTGAGTCCGTGCCGACCAGCGATCGCCCCGTACACTAGCACTATCCGACACACCAGGGACAATGTACAATTTACAGAAGCCAATTAACCAACAAATCAGGAACAAATGAGGACCCGACGTGGGGGGACCACCGTGACGATGGGGAGAATACAAAGGCGGACCTGGAGCAGGACACTTTGTGACTTTGTTGGTGCCCTTTATGTGGCGGCTATTGGCATACCTTGGGTACGCACGCAAAAAATTTCACTGGGCCAATAAAGCATTCATTCATTCAAACTAATGTGAACGGGAGATCGATGGTCGGTGTGGGTAGACAAAAATGCTGGAGAAACTCAGCGGGTGTGGCAGCATCTATGGGGTGAAGGAATAGGTGACGTTTCGGGTCGAAACCCTTCTTCAGATGCTGCCTCAACCCGCTGAGTTCCTCCAGCATTTTTGTCTACCTTCAATTTTTCCAGCATCTGCAGTTCTTTCTTCGACAGATGGTCGGTGCGGGCTCGGTGGCCGAAGGGTCGCTTTCCATACTGCATCTCTAAAAACCAATCTTGATGGTATCATCTCGACGTCTCACCTGTTGCCACCATCTTACAACTCGAGAGAAACTAACTAATTAAAATGACTGCCGTTACGAATACCACAGAGGAAGAGAATGGATTTGAGACCCAGCACAGAAATGGAATTATAATCTCAGAGACACACAAGGCCGTGGCCGGAACATTCAGATATGAAAATCCAAGATGAAAACTTGTGACTGAATACCTCCAACACCTCCCAGAGAGAATAAAAGATTAGATTGTTATATTAGCTAATCGGGGACAGGCTATTTTTTTTTTGCTACATCCTGGTTAATGATGACAATTGGGTGCGTGTGTCATTTGCTGATGCAGGTTGTTTACGTGAGAGGGATATGAGAGAACGAGAGCCTGTTTACTGTCCCCAGCAATCTCACGCTGCCTCGGCAAGGCCAGCAGCATAATCAAGGACGAGTCGCACCCCGGCCGCTCCCTCTTCTCCCCTCTCCCATCGGGCAAAAGGCACAGAAGTGTGAAAACGCACACCTCCAGATTCAGAGACAGTTTCTTCCCAGCTGTTGTCAGGCAACTGAATCAACTGAGTCTGGGGATATGGGGAGAAGGCAGGAACGGGGCACTGATTGGGGATGATCAGCCATGGTCACATTAAATGGTGGTGCTGGCTCGAAGGGCCGAATGGCCTACTCCGGCACCTATTGTCTATTGTCTAACCTACCACAACCAGAGAGCAGTGCTGAACTGCTATCTACCTCTTTGGAGAACCTCGGACTATCCTTGGTCGGACCAGACCTTGCACCAAACCTTATCAGTTATCTGTACACTGTAAACGGCTCGATTGTAATCATGTATTTTCTTTTGAGTCTGAAGAAGTCTCAACCCGAAATGTCACCCATTCCTTCTCTCTATAGATGCTGCTGCACCCGCTGAGTTACTCCAGCATTTTGTGTCTACCTTGTATTTTCTTTACGCTGACTGGTTAGCACGCAACAAAAGCTTTTCACTGTACCTCGGTACACGTGACAATACACTAAAACTGCTGTTCTAAAACCACAGAGATTTAAGCCGGGGGGGGGGGGGGGGATAGGGGTGAGGAGACAATAAAACAGACAAACACACTAAAATACAATTTGAAAATCAAAACTCTCCACTTAGAAACATTTTCTTTGACCAGAGGGGTTGCAGAATAAATGCAATCTACATCACAAAACGTTTGAACATTCTCAGCATGAAACTGGACACCAGAAGCCAAAGCTCAAACGTTAGGAGGCAGTAAGTTATGGAAGGGTGGTATTTTAAACTGTTTTCTAAAAAAAGGGTGAGGGGCGTGGCTGACCAAAATAAATCACACCACCTTCTCCACCCCACCCCCCCCCCTTCCCAAATACAAAACACAGTGCAATCCACAGGACCCAAACAACGTGGACAAATGCTTCTTTCCCTCCCCCCCTTCCCTCTCTCTCTCCCGCCGTCCCCTCTCTCTCTCCCCTTCCGCCCATCCCTCTCTCCATCCCATCTCTCTCTCTCCCCTCCGTCTCCCCTCTCTCTCCCCTCCGTCTCCCCCCTCTCTCCCCTCCATCCCCCCCCCCCTCTCTCCCCGTCCCTCCGTTTCTCTCTCTCTCTCTCTCCCCTTCCCTCCCCCTCTCACTTTTGGTGCAACGGTTAAAATCTTCCAGGAGGAAGGCATTCATTCTGCAACGTGTAACATTGCATTGCATTGTATTTAATATATGGGTTGCATTCAATGCCCACGTTAAGGATTGCAGCTTGGCTCGGACTAAAGGAGCAACAAGGCAGTGGGTTTTGCAGTGCGCTGGTTTAAAAAAAAATACTTAATTTATCACAAATGTATCAGATTGAGGCGTATTTCTTCCAGAGGCGTCTTGCTCCCCCC